>JADLZL010002245.1:0-74966 GCA_015844335.1 Chrysopogon serrulatus
ATGTTGGATGCCATCCATGTCAACTTTTCGGTTTTCCCTACCTTGTTCTTGAGAAGACAGATCCTGAGTGGCCTGCCAAGACAAACATAGCAATGCGTTAACACAAGTACGCCAAGGAAACAAAAAATCCATTCTACACAACTTTTTTACCTGAAATGAGATTCTGTGATCAAATCTGAAGCACTGATATCCATGCTAGAATTGTTTGCTTGATGGCCAAATAGGTCAGCTTTGATATGGGAGAGGAACCCTGCAACGAGTTAAAGTTGTGAGTAGTGTAGTATGGTGTTTGGGATGTTATTTGGACTATATTGCCATGTAGGAGTAAAATGATACTACGATGACATGTGTGGGTCTGATTTGTTGCTCGTAATACAATATGTGTGAAATTAATTTATTGTCTCATATTTAATTCTGATTAGAATTATCAACTGAAATACTGTTGAAATTTTAAAAAAAAATTTATGTGTACATAATATCAAACTACTATTGTAAAAACAGGAGTAAAAGCGTAAAAATATCTTTTATAAAACAGGGGTAAAAATGCATGGACAAATTTGTTCTCTTGTCTAAAAGTTAGACCGTTATAGAGATATAACAAGAACAAGGGTAGAGTCTCTCTTCATTTGAAAGCGACAGTAAAATCACAAAGTTTAAAAACAAAAAGGCAAAATAAGCCATTTGGCTTAAAACCGAGAGTAGAATCGTCGAGCTCCTTTTATAAAATACTACTACTACACCAATGTGACATCCTCCGTAGATATTGTGGAGGGTTTAGTATCACCATGGTTATCTAGGATGGCTAGACCAACATATAAGGCTTCTAGAGTCCATCTTACTATCTTTGGTTTTTATCCTTTTACGCTAAGCGAGTATTGGGTAGGCTAGACCAACATATAAGACTTCTAGATTCCATCCCACTACCCTTACGTTAATCCTTTTACACGAAGCAAGCACACAATGAAGATAGTAAGATGATACGTGTGGTTCACTTGGTGTGCAGGGTGGATCAAGTTAACGCCCTAAGACTAAGGCAATCTATTTACACAACGATCTCTGGGGTATTCTTGCCTTTTATACTCCTCAAAACAACCTAAGTGAGATGGTGATAGATGTGGTTCACTCGGTGTGTAAAATTGGATCAAGTTTAATGCCTTATGACTAAAACAATCTATTTACACCGCCAATGACCTCATCATCTTGTGGAGCTATGATACCCTCACCTTTTATACTCTAAAATTTACCAAAAAGGATACGAATGTCACAAATTTACCTTTTGGATCCTACTCCACTAAGCAAAATGAAGATGGAACCTACTCCACGAAGCAAAATGAAGATCAATATCATCTCCTTCAAATATTGAGTTTTTTTGTCACCCCTAGAGGTGCTTCATTTGAAAAAAAGTCATCTGAATGGATCAGCTCGAGAAGATCGAAAGAATGATATGAAATTGTACATGTCTGAATTAATAGATGCAGACCTCTTAATTAACGATCCGTCTCTATAATGAATTTACAGGGGCAGCATCTTAAGAGGCCTGCCCAGGCCAACTCTATTACTAATGAGGCCTATCTCGAGAAATCTTTTTTTAATTAGCAACGATCAATTATTAGTTCTGGTCGCTGGAGTAGGTGCGTTATAATCTGCTAATGGTGTCATTCATTTTAAGTATTGTTGGAGTAGAGCAACGAGAAGACTATCACAGACAACATATGAACATTTTCAGGATGTCTTTTTGCAATGAAACGAACAACTAATTAGTTATTAATTATTGTAGCATATGATTCTAGGTGAAACATCAGTCGACTCAGAGTTAATAGTTAGCTTAAAATTATATCATTGCAAATTTGCAAGATTGTCACGTTGAAAATATATATTGGTCTTCCATACATGCATGTCATTACAATAGTATATCAATGAAAGGAAAAGAAATCGTTCTTATCAAATATATATATACTCCATGTCACCATGTGCAACCTAGATCTCATATGTTATTCCAACCTTGAGTAGTTGGCCTCTTGGAATGGACAGCATCTTCTCTCCATTCCTTGAGTTTTTCCTTAGGAAGCTATAGACGTAGTTCACAATAATCTTCTTGAACAAGCTCGAGTGAGGCTTGGCTACTACTTCACTCTCCCCAACTATATAAACAACACCATTGTCCACCTCCCGTTGGATGATCTTTTGATCCTGCTCAATCTTCAACATCTCCTCTAGGTTCATTTTTCCTGTCTGTTATCAGAAAAGAGTATATATATGATTAGAACACAAACAAATGAGGAAATGAAGGTTTCAATAAGGTATGAAATTTTCAATAATGTTGTTAATTTCTAGAAAAACAAAACCCATGATGTATGAATTTATCACCTGGAATTGCGCCAATCTACTGCTCATGGAGACTATTGGGTGCATTGTGAGCTCTGAGAAGGATTGGGCCGGTGTAAGCATCTCCTCAGCATAGATGGCATGTCCTGATGGCTTCTCCCTAGAAAGCTGTCCACCCGAGCACTATGGAAGATTATCTTTAATGGCTCATCACCAACCCCATAGAGGTTTAAGTCCCTGACATAGTACTGGAGGTACTCACTAGAATCTTAACAAAATCACTGGCCGCTTCGAGTGTGTCACGGTATCCATATCTTGCCACACAACGGAACACCATGAACTCTTTGGGTTCCACTTGGCGGAAGAGGAAGCGCTCCGTGACATCGACGTGGGGTATCGGCAAATTCTTCACTGTGATGAAGACAATCACTGATTGGATGGTAGGGATCTTCTCGATGAGGTGAGGGAAAATAGGCGGTATGCCTTGCACCAGCTCGGTGTAGAAAAGCCCTAGGCCTGGAACTCTCTTTAGGTCCCGGTGCTCAAGCAGATCTTTTGCCGCGTCCCGTGACACAGTGTTCTCAAGCTCATACTTGTACTTCTTGACATGCACGTAGTGCCACGATCATGATGAACATGAGAACAGCTGACATGGCCACTGGCACATACGGCCCGTGGGTGAACTTGTACAGAACTGCAGCTGTGTAGATGGACTCTGTTGACATGAACACAACGAAGAATATGGCAATCCACCAGATGTTTATCTTCCACACGAGGAGCATCACTATTGTCATCAAGAGAGTTGTGATCAACATCACAAGGACCACACATATTTCTGTTTTTGTACAGGTAGAAACATATATAGTAAGTGACATGTGTATGTGTATATAATTAAAACAAATGAAGCCAGCAACTTTCTGTAGTGTGCTGAAAATGTTTGAACTTGTTACCATGTGCTTTGGCTATGAAACCAGTTGTCCTGAAGCTTATGGTTACGACACAGGCGGCAATGCAGAGGAAGATGTTCACTTCCGGGGCTGTACAGCTGGCCTGAATAACGCCTTGATGTATGCAGTATCTTAACCCTTGGGAAACAGTTGAGTGCCTGTAAATGGGACATGGTTGCAAAGGCACACGAGACCATAGCTTGGCTTCCAATGACTGATGTAATGAGAGCTAGGACGAAAGTTGGCCAAAACAAAGTTCCTACATCGCCATACAAGACAATCCATTATTTACTGGCTCTTTTTGTTGATCGAAAATATAACGAAGAAATTAATAGCAGAAGCTACTACTATTTGTAGTCACATACGTACTTGGAATCGAATTGAAGAAAATGTTAGGTATAATATCAGGCGTGCCCAGGTGTTTCCTCAGGTATGCCGCTTGCCCGATATATGCGAAAAATACTGAAGGTAATAAGCCAAAGGTGAAGCTTAGCTGGAAGACAAATAAGAGCTTATTCAGTGCCAGCTGCCAGCAAGATCTGATGCCTTTCTATTTATTACAGTTGGAAAATAATCATGTGTACCTGTATAGATCTGATACTGAAGTATCCCAGATCAGCAAAAAGAGCTTCAGTGCCTGTCAAAGAAGCACAGCAAACCTTTATTATAAATAAATGTATGTAGTATATATATATGGCATCATATATGAACTATGATTTTGTTTCAGCCAATTAATTGATATTGATATATACTCCTAATGCATATATACCTGTGAAACAAAGAAGAATTTCACCCAATGAAACCCATCCTTTCTTTTTGTTCCTTCGGAAATAGTCGATGATATATTTGGCGTTGAAAGCCTTCAATGTGCTAATGTCGTACTTGACCGTGTTATAGATCCCGATGCCCGAGATGAGGAGAAGCCACACAAAAACCACCGGTGCAAATGTGTAACCAATTTTGTCAGTCCCGAAGCGCTGGACCGAAAAGAAAACCACCAAAATGCCGACTGTGATCACACAGTTTGATCTGTTGGCAAGTAACCATATGTATCAAACATTGATTAAATAATAACTCTGCATGATGCTGGACATTTAATTTTGGCCTTAATTATTTCTTCTGAATATATAAGAATTTTCAAAATCTTAAAACAGAAACACACGTTATCGTGTGGACTAGTTTGATTGACCTATTCAATTAGTCAACTTCCTGCTAGTTAAGTAGTTACTATCTTGGGGTGCACTATCCGTGAGTTTTCCATGGGAAACTGAAGACACAAAGTATATTATATTAATTTGCCGCAATTATGTTTACTCTCTTGCAAAATTGATATTATATAATAAATAACACATCACTAGACTATTCATATCATTTACGCGAGCAAAATATTTGCACTCTGAATTATACGTACGTGTCTTTTCAGCATTACTGTACCTGTAGTCAGATGATGTGCTCTCAACTTGAGTCCGTTGACAGCTGCAAGCACTGCATTAAACATGCAGAGAAAAGAGTGTCATGTCAGGCGGCCATCCAAACGCCACGGAAACAATCATGCATGCATCAAATTTCAGATGAACCACAGACACACACATATATACATACATCTTTTTACACTACTACCTACCTGATATCGGAGGGGTTAGCATGCTGTCGCTGATGGCCAGTGCCGTGGCAAGGATGGTGAGCAAAAAGAGTGATATCTTTGCTGCCTTGCTCGTCTCCAGCAGCTTCTTCATCCACTGCGCTCTCCGAAGCGTCGCCGACGGCTTGCCGCGATGCTTATACCTTGACACGAGCTCGTCTTCTGCCTGCTGGTTTGGGATGAGGCACACCTTGGCGTACCGCGAGATCAGCGAGTAGAGCGCGAACGTGCCACCTGCGCATGTCAATGTTGGCACTAGTCGTTACCCCCACAACACGTTTTGATGGTGATATTGCAGCTAATGCAAAGCTCTCTCGATCGAGCGAGGACTTGATCAAATTAAGCTAGCTGGTGGATTGGATCGGATTGGATGTAATGTCAAAGCTAAGGCCGTTGCACTGCTTGCATACCGTCGCCCTCGTCGTTTGCGTAGAGCGCGATGAAGACGATCTTGATCATGGTGAAGAGGATGAAGCTGTAGATGATGATGGACAGCACGCCGAGGACGTCGTCCTCGTGCTGGACGCCGTACTTGAAGGTGTTGGCGTAGACGTAGAGCGGCGACGTGCCGAGGTCGGCGTACAGGATGCCCACGCACTGGAACGCCAGCCGTAGGGTTCGAAACCAGCTCTCCTGTTGTACCCAAGCGCATGCATGTACATCAATCAATCAGTCATCAGATTATGTATATACACGTGAGGAAAACTAAAACAAGTTGCTAGCTCTCATTAATTAATCCAGCAGGACCAATTAGTACGACCGAGTATACTAAGTTGTGGAGGAGCAGTGAGCAGCGTAGCGAGCTAGCTGGTCTGCCATATCCCATGACGTGTATTGCTGAAATGATGAACTGAACGTCGTCGTCGTCGGCAAAGATGAAGAAGAGGGTACCTGTCCGTGGTGGCCGTGGTGCGCCGGCATGGTGGCGTCGCGGTAGAGCGAGTCCTGGCGCTTCACGTCTACCGGCGGCAGAGGCAGCTCCAGCTCCAGGTCGCGGCCGCTGCTGTAGCTGTAGGGGACGATCTCCATGCTACCACCCCGGCCGCCGGCGCTACCATGATGATGATGATGATGTGCCATCTTCGTCTTCTCTTATTAGATTCCGATCCTCTGCTGCGAAGGAAGAGCTAGCCTTCTCTTCGAAATTATATGCCGGCTCGTCCGCTCGATCGATCACCACCTCGATCGATCACTCAGCGGCGGCTGTGCAGTCGCAGCAGTGCGTGTACAGCATTTGGCTGTTTGGTTCCGGCTGCTCATGTCATGTCACTGCTACGAGCATGAGGTGCCTTTTATAACCATCCAACCAACCTAGCATGTGGAGCTCCTGCTCCCAGTTTTCAGCGTCGTCCCAGCCTGGGAACCTTGCTAATAAATAACTCTAGAAAAAGAAGAATACTTCAACCTCTTACGTATGTACTTACCTACATACATACTACTAACAGTTAAGTTACGTGCCTTGCCAGCCTTGGTAACTTGACCAGAGTACTGTATGTTGCTGACGCCGCAATAGGCCATAGCTAGTACGAATATGTACTACTACTAATCTACCTGTCCTCACTTGGCTTGGTAAGATTAGTAGGAGTCTTTCCATGAATTACTACTTACTACTCAGAAGAAAGAAGAGGAGAGCAGATTCGGTCGGCAATCTTGACTGGATCCACTAATCTAATCTAAAACGGGTACTCGCAAGTCGCGGCTGCGCTGCCAATGACGGCGGTGCGTACGTGAAGCGCGTGGCGTTCCCTCTACGATGGGCCATGGGGGTGGACTGACCGAGTGATCCAAAATGAAGAAGATAAGCTTGTCAACCTCTCGGCCCATTCCAATCCAAGCAATATATCCGTCCTTCTCAATACAGCTCTGATTTGACGGTTCATAGATATACGTACTACGCGTGATCAGGGTTCAACAAACTGTAAGAAAGTGCAGTAATCTAGTGTTCTGGGAGATACTACTATCTTTGCATTATTGGCCCCGTACCTGAACTCTTTTGGCTAATATAATAGCACTGGGCTAGCTGCTATATGATGCATGCATTCGTATTAGCATGCGTACGCACTGTCGATCTGTCCACCACGATTAATTCAATTTGTATCTGTTCGATTTCAGCTGATCGATAAGGTGCATTGGTTCTCAATTATATTGCATTCGATCCTTTTAAATTAGGTAGGTATACATATATTGTTAGGTTTAGTCGTCTCATCTATCAGGCTAGTCTTTTGGATTGAGTTAGGTCCAAAACTTCAATATGTTGTGGGCTCCGTTGGACCTGAGAACGTCTTCTGGAGACCTCACGGCGTGGTGTGATGTGAAAACTGAAAAGTTAGGTCCAATGTGTGTTGACGAGGAGATTATATTGTTAGGTATAGTTTCACATCGGTAATTGATAGTGTAGGAGCATCTTATAAGACGGCAGACAGTCCTCACCTATCAGGTTACTTGATTCCCCCAGGTTTCTAAAATAAGTTGTTTTATACAACCACACAATCTTCAAAATATAATTTTAACTTTTTTATGAAAATATTATTGAAAGTGATATTTGTTAAAATATTTTTTAAGACAAATCTATTCATATGGTTTATGTTTTTAAACTAAACAACTTAAATGTTATTTATGATTTATATTCTTGGTATTTAATTCAAAGCTTGTCCAAAATGATTTTTCATAAAATTAGAGGGAAGTAATTACTCAAGTTTTGGAAGATGCTATCTTTCTCAATACAGATCTGATTTGACGTTTCAGCATACTTATGAGTGTTCAACAAACTGTAATAAAATAGTGTTTTGGGGGATACACGTACTGTCTTTTTTGGTGCCGTACCTGGCCGGACTTTTGGCTAATAATACAATACCTGGCAACATGCATGCGTATTAGCAATGCATACGTACTGTCCATCATGATTAATTTTATTTGTCCGCGATTTCAGGTCGATAATAAGCTGTGTTGGACCTCAATTGTAATGTATTCCAACCTTTTTATAATATATACACTCGATCATGTGGTTCAACATTCAACAAATTGTAAGTAATCTATTGTTTTGGGAGATACTATCTGTGGGTGCCGTCTGTTAACTTACGGCTACCTGGCTACATGCGTGCGTATTGCTATGCGTACGTGCTGTTGACCGAGATTATTTATGTCAGATAAGTGGTGGGCAATTCAACGCCGGTCGCGAAAAACATCCAACCAGCACATCACTTTGAAATTAGTAAATTGATGAAAATTACCAAACGGAATCCTTTGTGTACCAAGCATCATATAGGGCATGATTTGCCTCCGGTATGGACGAGGAGTGCACGGCTAACGGACCATGGCACGACCGCCAAGGTGCGAGCGTGGGGCAGGGAGGGTGAGGCCATTGAGCCAGGGTGTTCAATTCGCGCAGGGCGCCGGGCGCACACGAACTGCTATGGAAAAAGATGGTAAATTGAAGGACCGACTGAGCAGATAAAGAAGAAAAATTGGAGATGAAAAAACAGGTCCAAGACCTGATCGCGAAATAAAGAAGAAAAATTGGAGACGAGGAAAAAAGAAGGGCATCATGGTTTTTTTATTTTCTTTGTGTACTATAAGAAGTTTTTCCAAATAATTCACGAAAACAGCTTCAGCTTCACCAATAATGTTACTTATGAAACTGAAGAAAAAAAAAGGGTTCACTGATAAAGGATTGAACTATGCTTTTGTATTGAACTATGCTAAACAGGACGTTCTCTACTCATGTCTTTACCTATTAGATAGCACGTGATCCCTGCTTTTGCAACCAGAACATGTATTTTCGGGCCCAGAGCTCTGACGATTGCATTGCTTTCTGGAGTAGGCTTAACTTCCGGCGCGAGCGGCTCAAGTATGACTTGTCCTATCTAGACGTGCAATTTTCTTTGCAGGTAATACTAGTTATATTAGATGTCGAACGTGCCCTGTTCCTGAAAGTGACGAAAGATCTATAGTTTAATTTGTCAAATGATTCGTTAAACGAGGGGAAATGCAGCACACACAAGGACAAAGCGCAGCAAACAAGCCATGACATCCTACCCATCAATTGACAGAAAATGACGTGTCCTCCCGCAAATTTTCAAGGAGATTTTCAGAACCCAGAACAGTTCTTCCTGTAGTTAGTTACGACCTGGCCTACGCAAGCAAAGAAGTCAAGCAAATAAGTCGGTCTAGTCACTTCTTGCACCAAATGAACACCACATATTAGTATTTTTTCTTTGCTGAACTTTCTCATGACCGAGTAAGGTTGTGATTGCAATGTTTTGTGTGTCCATGCCATGAGAAATGGTGTGTATGTATCTTAACAAATTTCATGTGTTCATATATAATGATACACGCCTTAGGAATAACCTTCTGATTGCAATGTTTTTGTGTGTGTGTGTGTGTCCATGAGAAATGGTGTGTATGTATTCTTAACAAATTTCATGTGATACACACCTTAATTAGGGAAGACCCACGGATTTACAAGTCTAACAGATTCTCTAGAAATACACAGTTCGAAATTCAAATCCAGAGGAGAATATTATTCTACATTTCTCCGTCGTCACGACACTACCATCAATGACGAAGTATCCCTAAAATGTGAAAATTATGCAAAAACGGTAGTGGGCGATGAAATATATGCTTTGCAAATGTGATGCAGCTAATTCATTTACTAGGCGTGCATTGTATGCATCGCATGGGTCAGTCAGCCAAGCAACTAACTGGTCAACATCCCGTATATGAACTTGTGTGAAAGCCATCACTATACTATTTAGTCAGTACTGCTTTGCATTTTTTTTTTATAATAAGCATATTCGTGGCCACAATGAGCCTGAGCCAGGAGAGCACTATATATATGCAGGAAGTGCAGGCAAAACAGTCAATCTTTGTAACCAAAAATATTTGTGCCAATTAATCAGAAGATAACTGAGGTCATTTAAGCGACAAATTAGCAGTAATCACCCAGGATACTTAATAAATTGTCATTATCAAACTGATACTTAAAAGCAATAAGATGCGTTTTGAATCTCCCTCCTCTAAGACTTGTTCAAGAAACTAAGTTGTCGACATGTTAATAGCTAAATGCTATATGTGGTTCACATCCAGCAGGAAGTCTCTGCTTTTGAAAAGTAGGTACAGTGGCACGTAAGGCTTCATTTAGGACAAAAGTTCAATAGAACAGTCTGATATTTTCTTTGACATATGAGGGTTGACTCGCAGAGTCACTGTGAATCCGGACATTTGGACCGGTATGCGCTTTAAGATATCATATGGGCTAGTTCTCTAGGTGCCTAGGGCAAAGAAAGAAAACTTCCAAGTCTTTGTATCTTTCCTGTGAGAACAATCCAATGCAATCACGTAGGCTACCATTACTACTGCTCGTCCTAAAACGGTGGTAAGTAGGAAGAGTCACAAACAATATAGAATAAATTCCACCCTTGTGTTGATCCATTGTTGATCCATGCATGGCTGTAATTCTCCTTATTTTTTTTATACTTTTTTTTGTTTTTAAACCTTTTCTACATATCTTTTCTTTTATTATAATATTATTTCCAGTAGGGGATCACCTCCTATATTTCATAAAAAACAATTGTAGAATAAAATTCAAAACAATAACACGAAAACTAGTATATCGTGGAGATAGAATATAAAAAATATAAAATATAAAATTTGTAGAATATAAAAAATATAAAATATAAAATTTAGAGTGCGTCAAATTAAATTACTCTTTCTGTAGCTTCTATTTTTGCAGCAGATTTTCAAAACTGTTATTACACCAGATCGATTTTTTAGTGGTTATTCTTCGTAGTTCAGGATATTATGTAGATCACCGCACATACCTCAGGGGTTATATTGACTTTTTCTATATGTACCACTAATATTCTTTAACCTGCTCCCTTAGGAAATGTCTAAGTCGCCTTTGAATTTTGAATTGGTATTTCTATAGTGGTGTTGCTCCTCTCTTCTCTTTATTCTATACGCTGGCCACCAATTCCAAGAACCCTTTTTCGTAGCAACCAACCAAGCTCAAATTTGAGCAAAGGTTGTTTTGATGTTTGTGTGTAACAGAGAAATGGTTAGGGTGTGTATGGATGAAAACGGATCGGGTACGGACGGATATCACTAATACCATATTTGTTTTCATATTTCTGTCCGGATTCAGATTCGAATACGGATAGTGTCATCCATGCCGGATAGAATACGATTGAACATCGACATCATAAATATGCGATTTGAGTAGTCGGATACGGATACGGTACCGGATGTTGAATATCCGGACCCAGATACGGACAGATCTAAACCTCTCTAAACGAATTCGGTTGAACGGACGGTCGGATAAATATCCGTACCATTTTCATCCCTAAGGGTGTGTGACATCCGGCCCAATTTAGAATTTGGTCCGTGTGACCCATGTGCATGTTGATGAGATATTGGGGGGGAGGGGTTTAGTCCGACCTTGGTTGTTTAGGGTGGGCTAAACCAACATATAAGGCTTCTAGAGTTCATCCCACCTTCCCCGGATTAATCCTGTTATATGAAGCGAGGACGAAAGTATAAGTGGGATGGTGGTAGGTGTGGTTCGCTCAGCGTGCAGAGTGGATCTGAGCCGTTTGGACTCTGGAGCGTTAGAGGGTGGTTGGACACAGAGGAGGAGGCTAGGGGGAGTGGTGTTGATGGCGGCCTAGGGTTGGGGCGTACGGGGGTGGGCAGTGGCGTGCGGCACAGGCGGCGGTGGCGGCGAGGGTGGAAGAGAGGAGAGAGAGCGAGCGTGTGAGCAGGAGATAAAGAGATTGAAAGAACTTTCGCTGAAACTTTTCTTAATTGATTTGGTTACATGCTCCTAGTATTTATAGTTTAGACCAGACTTACCCTACAAGCTGATGGAGGAATCTTTTATCGAACACCGAATTCCTCCTTTTCTAAATCAATCTATACCAAGTAGTGCGTACCATGGAATCTGGTGCTACGACCGAACGAGACGTCATGGGCAGTTGACATCGAGGAGCCACGCGCAGTATGTGGGGCAGCCATCATGATAGTGAAGGAGCTCCATGGCGGTGAAGTCCCATGAGACATGTCCTAGGCTAGCTAGCCATGGCATGCATAGGATGATGTTGATGTTGTTGCCGAGGTCGAGTAGGAGCAAGTCGATGTAGAAGATTTGATCATTGATGATCAGCGAGACATGAAAGGGGGCACTATGACAATGTCTTGTATTCCCTTTGCCCGGCAGTATCGTAGTGTTGACACCCACTTCACGGAGGCCATTCGGCGAGTGATGTTGACATTGATGATGTTGTGGCTGGAGCTTGAGTCTACTAGGATCAGAACGCCTACTCCGTTGATCATCCCATGGAGGTAGAATGGAGAGATTCGCTGGACCCCCGAATCTATCTTGTCGATGATCATCATGCAACTAGTGCCATTGGCGGGCACCAGTTTAGTCGATGGTGGTGGAGTTAATGACATTGATTGAGGAGGCATGGTGAGCGTTGATGGTGGGGTTGCCGCCTTCTTGGCCTTCTACAAGGATAAAAAGTGTTGCCCGTACACTTCAGCGAGGGATACGGCACATCCCATCTTGCTAGAGTCGGGTAGCGCCAGCGACCGTGTCTGTTGTCATAGTGAAGACATGTGCTCGCGTGCAGGAGCTACGACCGCCACAGGCAGAGAGGCGGTCGTTGAATCTATTGAGCTTGTTATGGATGTCGTTGAACTTGGCTTAGACGTTGTTGGAGAACTCGACGAAGAGCTTGCTGAACTCGGTGAAGTCGACCATGCATGGCAACGACGTGGAGATCAATCTGGTCTCGCGATACCAGTTGTAACAACAAAGCGGGCAGGGTGGTTGGACACGAAGGAAGAGGCAAGGGGAGTAGC
This sequence comes from Chrysopogon serrulatus, assembly GCA_015844335.1. Lineage (NCBI taxonomy): Eukaryota > Viridiplantae > Streptophyta > Magnoliopsida > Poales > Poaceae > Chrysopogon > Chrysopogon serrulatus. Next base: position 12,775 of record JADLZL010002245.1, read on the forward strand.
GTCGGCGATGGCGTAGAGCTGCACGCCCTAGGGTTTGGGCATGCAGCAACCAGCGGTCACGTGTGGCGGCGGACAGTGGCATCGGCTAGGGTGGGAGAGGAGAGAGAGCGTGTGTGCAGGGGAGAGAGATTGAAAGGACTTTCATCTAAACGTTTCTTGATTAATTTGATTACATGCTCTGGTATTTATAGTCCAGATCGGACTTAGCCTACAAGTAAAAGCGGAAGAATCCTTGTCGAACACGAATTCCTCATTTTCCAAATCAATCTATTAACTTCCATCTAATAACTAATTATTTCTAAATTGGATTTCTAAATTGGTAACATACTAAAAAAGAAAGTTCACGAGAAACTTGGAAGGAGCAGCATGCGGCGCCGCAGAGGTGGCGACTACGGTGCAACCACCCTTTGAGGGTGTGCACCCCCACCCTAGGCCTCTAGGGTAGGTCATGGAGCCCACTAGGGGCGGTGGCGCCCCCTCACCGACCCGTTGTCATTGGCAGTGGTCACCCCTCGCGTTGGGTGTGTGATAATGTCAGAAACATTTCTTGTATCAAGCAACAAAGGGTAATATGAAATTTTCCTAATCAAAGCCTGGACGGTTGCTAGCACATAAGCTTCAGTCCCCATTCTCAACCCCCAAAGTCTTGATTTTAAAGGTCTTGATTTTTGTGTTTATTGGATAAAAAAGAAACAATTGTGGATATTCAAACACAAAACCTCCAATTTCAGCCCTTACATATATTGCCATCTCAAATCCACCAAACATCTAGCATATATAGCTCAGATACACTTTTATTTTAAATTCACTCTGGAGACACCTTTAGTCCTAGTCTAAGACCATAAACCAGGACTAAAGATACCTTTAGTCTAGATTCATATCTTAAACCGAGACTAGACCCATTTAGTCCATAATAGTGTTACTATTCGGGAGGCCAAGGCTCTTTAGGCTAGATTGATAATACAAACCGAGACTAATGTTGTCCCTTTAGTCCTAGTTTTGGTGTTACCAACCAGGACTAAAGGTCCTCTAGCACCCAAGAAATTTAGACCCGGGACTAATGCTCATCACATTAGTCTGAGATCCAATTCTAGCCAAGACTAATCGAACCAAAAGTCCTTTCTCTAACTAGTGTAGGAGAAATTTAATTTCCTGCTTAGCTCAAGTAAATTAAATTTTCTATTTGATAGTTCAACCTCCCTCAAGTCCAAACCATCCGTGACGATTGCATTGAACAAAAAGGGCCACCTATCACTATAATTATCATTTTGAAGAGCATTATTATTGTAACTATCGTTATTCTTCTCATTTGGGTTATTAATAGTATTGGGTTCCTTGTGGTGGAACCTGCCCACCTGGGTTCAAGCCCTAGACTTGACACGGGTGTTCGTATTTTTCTGAATTTATTCAAGAATTTGACGACACTATTCTTTTAGTGGTAGGTGACGAGCCCGTCGATAGTAAGGCGTCTATATATGGTGACTTTATCAATCTCGAGATTTGCCGGTCCAGCTCGGTTCTTTAAAGGTGCTCATGGAGATAGGGTGTATATGCGTACGATCATAGGGGTGAGTGTGCACTCATATATGTGAGCGTCAGCGTCTGTAGCTAGGTCCAAAAAAATAATATTGATATCACCACGAGAACTATAGAGTGTGATTAGAAGATGTATGGATCAACTCTGTATGGAAGGCTTTTTATGTTCCAGTTGAGCAGATACTACCAATATCGAAAAGTTCCAAAATTATTTCTAGTAAAATGCCACCAGAACGAACATGAGGTCCAAACTGTCTCGTCCGGATATTATTGAGAGTAGTCTAGGGGAAGTTTTTCCCATTTCAAGGGGAGCAATAAACCGTAGTGAGAAAGAAATCTAAAATTAGCTAGGGCACTAGACACTTTCAAGTTTGAGAGTTTCCGCATAATTCCCTTTGGTCTCTCATCCCTAACCAAAATATCCCAGCACTATCGAAATCTGGCTTTTTACCGAGTGTCGCATGGTTTGCCAGTTTTTTTTTGGGATACTCGGCAAAGAGGCTCTTTGCTGAGTTTCAAAAACACTCGGCAAACCATGCTCTTTGCCGAGTGTTTTTGACACTCGGCAAAGAGTCTCTTTGCCGAGTGTTTTTTATGCACTCGGCAAATAAATTTGGAAGCATATTTTGGAGCACTAAATTAATTCAAGTGAAATAATTTTCAACTACAAATTTGCATAAACTTTTTAAGATCTACAACTTTTATTTTGATCATTTCTTCATTTGACAAAGTGAAAGTAAATTTGTTAACGTATCTTACATATCTCTCTCGTATAATCCTGAGCATGCAGCCCGCGGGCCAACGCTACGCGAACGGCACGGTGATGAGGCCCGGCCGAGGCAGTGTACGGCCCGAATTAAAGCCTGCTTAGCTCCGTAAATTAAATTTTCTGCGGTTCAACCTCCCGGCATGCCCAAACCATCCCGGCCCGCATTGAACAAAAAGGGACCTATCACTATAATTATCATTTTGGGGGCATTAGCGTAACTATCGTTATTCTTCCCCCAAACCCTAATAGTACAGGTTCCTATCATAGGGGTGAGTGTGCACTCATATATGTGTGAGCCGTCTGTAGCTAGGTCTAAAAATAATATTGATATCACCACGAGAACTATAGAGTGTGATTAGAAGATGTATGGATCAACTCTGTATGGAAGGCTTTTTTATGTTCCAGTTGAGCAGATACTACCAATATCGAAAAGTTCCAAAATTATTTCTAGTAAAATGCCACCAGAACGAACATGAGGTCCAAACTGTCTCGTCCGGATATTATTGAGAGTAGTCTAGGGGAAGTTTTTTTCCCATTTTCAAGGGAGCAATAAACCGTATCGAGAAAGAAATCTAAAATTAGCTAGGGCACTAGACACTTTCAAGTTTGAGAGTTTCCGCATAATTCCCTTTGGTCTCTCATCCCTAACCAAAATATCCCAGCACTATCGAAATCGGCTTTTTACCGAGTGTCGCATGGTTTGCCGAGTATTTTTTCGGATACTCGGCAAAGAGGCTCTTTTGCTGAGTTTCAAAAACACTCGGCAAACCATGCTCTTTGCCGAGTGTTTTTGACACACGGCAAAGAGTCTCTTTGCCGAGTGTTTTTTATGCACTCGGCAAATAAATTTGGAAGCATATTTTGGAGCACTAAATTAATTCAAGTGAAATAATTTTCAACTACAAATTTGCATAAACTTTTTAAGATCTACAACTTTTATTTTGATCATTTCTTCATTTGACAAAGTGAAAGTAAATTTGTTAACAGATCTTACATATCTCTCTCGTATAATCTCAGCATGCAGCTGCGGGCTAGGCATTTTGACACGAAGCACGGTGATGAGGCCCGGCCCGAGCACGGCACGGCCCGAAAGGCAAGCGTGCCCGTGCGACCCAAAGGCACGTAGCAGGCCGTGCTTGGGCCTTTGCCTCGGCATGCCGGGCGGCACGGCCCGGCCCGTTAACTAACTTGGGGGAGCGCGGCGCGGCCCGTTGGCATGGGGGCATATATAAGCCCGAGCCGCGTGACGCCCCTCCCCCAAACCCCTAATCCCCTTCACCCACCTCGCTTGATCACAGAGCTTCCGCGGCCGCGCTCCCAACTTGACCCCGAACCTAATCCCCTTCCCTCGCCGCGCCGCCATCGAATCCTGCACTCCGTGAGCTCTCCACCGCCGGATCTTGAAGGTTCTTATAGCCCGGCGTGGCCGCGTCGTTCCCCTACCCCGTCCCCCAAACCCTAATCCCCTCCGCCGCCGCCGCCCTTAGAATCAATCCACTCCAGCTGCGCACCGCCGGATCTTGAAGATAGGGATCTTCTCCGTGTCTCTATATTTCGTCGTAAGCTCTTCTTCTCGATCTTCCGTCTCCGTCTCCAAGCCGTCATCTTCCCGTATCAGGTCCTCGTCTTCTTAGGGATCTCCGTGGCCAGGGCTCCGTCTCCGTGCGAACCAAGTACCCCTAAGGCCCTAACCTAGATCTACTTGTTCTTCTTCTTCTCCGTCTCAGTAGTCTTTGCACTTCTCTCGTCCGTCCCATTCCTAACCCCCCTCTCTAGTAGTTAGGTCGCCGGCGTGTAATCGGTGCCGCTGAGCCGTGGAGGAACGGCGCCGAGAAGTGAAGAAGCAGAGCCGGGCGGTGGACATGGACAACCATGATGGTGAGGATGGTTACTCTTACTTGCCAAGCTTGGACGATGAGCCCGGGATCGTGGACGCCCGGCGAGGATGAAGATGACATGATCGATGCAGCTTCCTCTTTGTTCGATTCCATGCCGGTGGCTTACTATTGCCGCCTGTGGCCGCTTCAAGGCCAACTGCTGCGGCTTGCAGTCTTCGTGCTCGCGGACCGTGGCGTGCTGGCGCCGTGCCGGGCGGCTTTGTCGCCGGGCTCTCGGTGCCGGCAGCTTGCAGCCGCCTCCGATTCTGCAGCTGTGTGCTCCTCATATGGGCCGAGGCTGATGCGCCCCCGCCCCTAGCGATGCAGGCTTCTCGGCATCATCGCTAGCAACAATAAGCGCCGATCTCTGTTTGGGCTCACTTTGATGATGTTATCGAGACCGCTGTTGGTGGTGAGGATCGTGTTATTGCCGCTTTTGCAAGATCTGTAGGTCTCGCTTTTATCCGCTACTTACGCTAATGGCACTGGTCATTTGAGTAGACATCATAAATCATGCCAAGAAATCTGATCATGCTAGTATGGTTCAAACTAGGCTTGCTTTAAACCTTGATGGATCTTATAGAAATTGGGAATATAAACCTAAAGTTGCTAGGGTTGAGCCGTGTCGGGTTGATAGCTAGATTGGATTTGCCTTTGTCTATTGCTGATAATTCTGCTTGGGATGAGTACATTCAGCGTGCACACAATCCTAGATATAAGAGAGTATCTAGATTTACCCTTTGCTAGAGACCCGGCTAAGAATTTTAATGAGAAACTACAACACCTAAAAAATGATGTTTTTCCTAGTATCCGTTACGTTTGTTTAACATCCGATATCCGGGTCCGGTAATTCTAAGGAAGTTTATATAATCTGTTGTTGCTCACTATATCACTAATGATTGGGAGCTTAAAAAACTGTCATTGGTTTCAAACCGATTGAAGTGAGTCATAATGGTGTTAACATTCTTTGGGTTATCTACGGTGTGCTTAGAGATTAGGGCCTGCTTGACGAAGTTTTTTCTTTGTTAGCCTTGATAATGCTTCTACGCTAATACCAGCTGCTATGCTTGCTTTGACTCCTTTGCTTGATGGTTACTTGGGCTATGATGTTGATCCCTCTAATCCCCGCTAAAAAGTTATATCATGTGGTACATCATTATTTGTGCTTGCCATATAATTAATTTGGTTGTTAAATCGGTTTGAAAAGGCTTAAAACTTGCATAGAAGTTTTTTAGAACTGCTATTAACTTCCTCAATTCATCTAATCATCGTATTGCTCAATTCAAGAACTATTGTCTTGCTAAGGACATCGGGCCTCGTAAATTCTGTTTGGATATGGATGTTAGATGGAACTCCACCTATCTTATGCTTAAACATCTGATGCCATATAGATTTGTCTTTTCTGCATTCATCAATTCTCAATCTGGCTATGCACTACTGAATGAACAGCACTGGTACATTGCTGAAAAGGTGTTGGAATTTCTTGAATTGTTCTATGAGTCCACTGTTGCACTTTCTGGTGTTTATTACCCCACTAGTCCATTGGTACTGCATCACATACTTGAGATTGCTACCCACCTGCAAAATTATGAAAATGACAACCAACTTGGTGATGTTGTTGTGCCAATGAAATCTAAGTTTTTTAAGTACTGGAAAAAAATTCCACTGTTATATTCTTTTGCATTTGTACTGGACCTAAGGGCTAAGATCAGAGGTTTGCAAAATGTGCTTGACTTGCTTGCTCAGTGTAACAATATCAGTTATATTGCTTATCTAGCTGAGGTTAAATATGAGTTGCATAAACTGTATGACAAGTATGAATCTAGATTTGGTGCAGCTAGGCCAGCTAGGACCCACATCCATCCATCCCCCTTTGACAGGTAAGAGGAAGCAGGCGTGGGGCAGGATTTTTGGAGGATCAGGTTCTTCTGGTACTTTAAATAGTGCATCATTTTCATCTATTTCATCTGGTGGTATATCTGAGCTCACTGCTTACCTAGACAGTGACAATATTGTGGTCTATGATGATGATTTTGATGTCCTCAATTGGTGGCATGAGCATAAACTGACCTTTTCAGTTCTCTCTATGTTGGCTAAAGATATTATGACTGTTCATGTGTCAACTACTTCTTCGGAGTCTACTTTTAGTCTGTCTGGCAGGATAATTGAAGAGCGGTGACGGCGATTGGGCGCCGACACTGTGGAGATGTTGGTCTGCACCAAGGACTGGGAGCTTGGTGAGGAGCATGGGCAGCATACTGTGGTGGACAAGGAGTTAGAAGACTACTTCAAGAACCAGTTCCTTGATGAAGATTCTACTACAACAGTTGATTGAAGGACAAGGAACCAATGTAATGTAAGTGATCCATTGAAAAAGCTATCCATTTTGCTTCTTCAGATCTACGAACCAATGTAATTTAATTCATTAATTTCTTTGTGTAGCTCACTGTGGAGGGCAAGGAGTGCATGATTACTTCAAGACCTTGTAGTTCCTGTCATCCTGAGTTGCTTCAAGTTCTTAGAGTTGCTTCAAGGTCTTACTTCTTAGAGTTCCTATTAGTATTACTGTATTAGGCAGTGACCAGTGGGATGAGATTATGAGACTGAGTCTCTAGACTTTTAAGATATTTGAATCTTGGCTTGTAATAACTTTAACAATTGAACATTTTCATGAGCTGGCCGTACTCTTTTTCTTGCTAGGGTTTTATCTCACGAGGTGTGAGTTTTACCTAGCAAGGTTTTTAATGAGGCGGCATTGTAGACAGCTCTATTTAATCAATTTGGTAATATTTACATCTTGGCTTGTCTTTTGGTCTGTTTCTGTGATTTGGGATTGAATTTGAATCTGAAAATTGAATTTGAAATTGAATCTTGTGTTTTTAATTTTACGGGCTGCGGGCTGGCACGAAGGCCTAATGGGCCTCGTGCTCAACGTGCTGGCACGGCCCGTAATATGGCCCACGGACCGTGCTTGGGCCCTCAGCCAGGCACGATAGCCTGTTTCGGCATGGCACGGCGGCACGCGTGCCATACGGGCTCGTGCCCAAACGGGTCGTGCCGTGCTGTGTCGGCCCGTTGCTCAGGATTACTCTCGTAGTTTATGAAATTACATGAGAGATATATAAGATTTGTGAACAATGTTTTTACCACTATGTCGAATGACCAAATAATCAAAATAAAAGATGTAGATTTTGAGAAATTATACAACTTTATAGTTGAATGCTTTTTTAATTTAAATTAGTTTTGCTAGCGTAAAAGTACAATCGATTTTCACAAATTTAAATTTTTGATTTTTTCAAAGGTCTTGGATGGAAAAATAGTCAAAATAAGTTGACAACTTTGTAGTTGACAACTTTTTTTTTATTTGAAACGAAAACTAGGCTCGAAATTTAAAAATTTGAGATTTAAATTTTGTAAACAATCTCGGATGGAGAAACTCCCTAAATGAGAATTGTAGATCTCAAAAAGTTATGAAACTTTGTGGTTGACAAGTTTTTAATTTGAATTCATTTAGGACATCAAACAAGCAAATTTCACTCAATTTAGTATAATATTTCAGAAATCAAAACGGAATAAAGACACATATGAGTGTGTAGTGGAGTGGTATGGGAGGCTCTGCGCGAGGGGGAGGTCATGGGTTCGAATGTCATCAACCGCATTGCTGAGAAAAAATGCCGCAACTCGTGACTTGGATGAAGATGGGTTGGAGCTGGCCGGTGAGGCCCTCCCCTGATTAAAAAAAATTACAATTATTTTTAGGTTTTTTCTTTTCAAACTTTGCTGAGTGTCCGACACTCTTGGCAAAGAGCTCTTTGCCGACGGGTTTTTTTTGCCGTGTGGCTTTTACTGAATGCAACACTCGACAATGTCTTTATCTAGTGCAAATGAGCTTTGCCGAGTGTCTCAGACACTCGGCAAAGAACTGATTTCCAGTAGTGCAAAAACATAATTCTGGTGACTTTCTCGGTTTGGGCAGCGACCCTTTACATGGCTTCCTCACCGAATGACGGTGTCTTGTTTGGCCAACACCATGCTCAATAGACCCGGCCAAACTTTGATGAATCAATACCAGCAGAAATTCGCGCATCTGCCCTTACCATTTCATCGATTGAGGAGCCTGTCGGCCACACATCACATAGATAATCCTCACTCGACAGTCGACATGCCAGATTTCATACTAGCAAACTCACCGTTTTCATACACCCAGAAGCCGGGGCATCTAAATCCCGTTAGCAGGCCAGACAAAATTTCACGACAAGCTCGTAATGCATCATATACCTACCAAAACACTGCCTGAAAAAGAAGAGAAATGGTCAACAACCTCCTCCTCCCTGTTTGATATCTCGTCTTCATCTTCACCGAAACTATACCGTGAACCCCCGTTCTGATCTGATCTCCTAGTGCTTTACATGATGGAAGGAGGGACAGTGTCAAACGTCTCCGAGAGAGAGCTGGCTAGAAAGTTTGATCACCACTAGTTTAAGTCTGCACAATAATTGTGGTTTAATTGAACTTGTATACAGCACGTATACCACTCATTGCAAATTCATGTCAACCATTGTTGACCACTTCAATTGTTATGAATTATAGCGAGTATTCTGTCATTTTCATCAATAGTTTTTGGTGGATACTCTCAACCATTGAAATAACATAGCAATGCTAGCCAAACACGTTGCGCCAACAAAATTTCACATTTTCATCGTCAAATAAGGCCACACTATAGTAAAATTAAAATTGCACCAACTGTTGCCAGCTCTCATGGTAGGAAAATGAGGTTCATATATCAAGAGAAAAAAAAAATCCGTCCTGCAATGACTGGTCAGTGTACCTTGACAACAGTGACTGCGGGTGAATATTAGTCTGCTATCTAGAGCTAATGTTTCCTCACCGATTTAAGTCAGCACAATGATCGTGGTTTAGTTGAACTTGTATACAGCACCACTCATTACAAATGCAAGTCAACCAACTGACGACTTCAATTCTTATGACCTGCATATATCATCAAGCATTCTATCATTTTAGTCAACAGTTTGTGTGGATCTTTCCAACCGTTGCAATAATAAAGTAGTAGTGCAACAAATCTGGCAAGGCGGAAACAAATCTTCACATTTTCATCGACAAATAAGTTCATCACACTATATAATAATACCCGGTGAAATGGAAATCGCACCAACTATAGATAGAGGGAAGCCTTTTATTTGTACGTTCTTGTAGACAGTCTTTCACCGAATGGTTTGTTCATTTGTCTATCCATCTTTTTCTTCAAAAATATCAAGACCAGTCAATTCTTTCATTGAGTATGTTGAGTAGACTGCCTTCATATTTTATCTTGAAATGGAATCGGGGCTTCCTATAATTGCGCTTTTTTCTAAAGGTTTCCTATAATAATTGCGCTTAGTTTCTAAAATGTCGGCCTCCGTAGTCTTCTCAAATATCTTGTACATTTATTACTCCTATTGGATTGGATTTTGTATCTCACTTCTGACCATACATCACAACTATTGGATTGGATTGCTTACCTGAGTCTGTACAGTACACTGCACACTTGGCACGGCTAGCTAGTTGCTGCCGACTGGCTCTCAATATGCAAGCAGGGAGATCCGTCTGCAACTACCTACATGTGCTTCTGTGATCGTTACGCGACAAACGTGTCGTGCCTCTGCCTGTTTCCCAAGAACTTTGCAAAGCTGCTGGCAGCAGGTACCAATCGGTGATGGCAACTGGTACTGGTAGTGTGTGTGCCTCTTCAATGCATCCACGTGTAGAGAAGCAAGCACTGGCGGCGGCCTATACATCTCTGACCAGGCGACGACGGTGTGGCTAGGTAAAAACGATTAGGACGTGCCAAGCTTCCAGTCTTGGAGTTCTCACGTAAGGCTGAAAAAATTGCATGCAGCAACACCGGTGACAGTGACAACTAACTTTCCTGATCGAGGGAACATTTTTAGTTGTTACTACAGCAACCAGCGTATTCGTCTACGGAGTACCATATATACATGGAACAACACATTTCAGCTTTGGTGATCACGATTTCATTTTCCTCACCTCCCGTTGTTCAAACAAATCGGACGTACGTATGCGCGGCTATCAAGTGGCGTGTCAAAATGGACTAACATTAATTATTTTTTACTCAATCACTTTTAAATTGTAGATTTTTTTAATTTTATAGATTTCTCAAAAAAAAACTACCAAATGAACTGACATGTTAAAACGGAGGGAATGTAATGAGAAATTTATCTATTATTAAATTTCATGATAGTCTTAATTCTCCGTATCGACTCACTGACGTCGATAGGATGGAGAAGGAAGCCACCCTACCATAGCCCGTGTGGATCTGCCAGGTGTCAAAAGGCGGATTTGGTCCTAGAGTTACACGGGCCACGTCCTGTGTGTGGCCCAAATTCTCCTTGTAATATGCTCCGTATATAGTTATCTACCCAAATCTAAATGTTAGGCCAAATCTTGCAGACTCCGGCCCAGCTAAGACAGAGGAGAGCCAAAGTAGCTGGGAGCAGAATGTGCGGTGCACGTTCCAACCTTCAACTCCGTTATTCTAAAAACAACCCCTCGACTCCGTTTACGCCGCGACCGACAATAGGCGTGGCGGTGCTGACCCTAGCCACCGGAGCGGCTAGGCACCGAGCGCTAGCTGAGCGTCCTCCTCCACCCCGTCGACTCCTTACACCCACCAATCCACCACGCTCACGCGGATGCACTACTTTGGCTCTCCTACTGTCCGCCTGCTACCTAGGTTTGGCGGGGGGCGTGGCCCCCCATTAGCTTGACCCCCAGCTGCGCGCCTGCACTAGCCACCGGCCAGAGGGCTAGACCCCAGTGCCACAGTCTGCACTCCACGGAGTGTTAGAGCCGGCCAAAGGCATGTTGAAACATTAGGCAATTTCCAAATTAATTCTATAAACAAATCATGATGAACTGAACAACTAGATTAAGCATGTTAAACAAACTTGCATGATACAAACTCATATTATAGATCATAGTATGATTCAACATCATATAACATATCAAACATAGCAAGATCATAGCAATAGGTGTAATCACAATTAGCACACCAGATAGATTGAACATATTGGACAATATGGATAATAAGATTAGATCACGGGAATAATACCGCCGTTCGTAGATGACAGCGTGATGGAAAGGTTCGAAGGCGAAGTCAAGATCCTCTAGGTCATTTGTCGCTATCGATCGATCGGGCGGTGGGAGAGCTCAAAGAAGCGGACGATGAAGACGACACCGAGACGTAGCGCCTCGTCCTCGATGGTAGACGAGCTGTGATGAAAATTGGGAGGCCGCCAAGAGCGCTTCCCAAAAACCTTATTCGCCTTCTCGCGGTGTAGGATCGCAAAGATGACGGTTCCGGAGACCTGTTCACCCGGTCGCTAGTGCACGCGAACGATCGGGTTGGAGACTCGGCGACGGGGCGTAGTAGCGAGAAGAGGACAATATTGATTTACTACTTTAGGATTTTCAAATTGAAACTCCTATTTATAGTTTTTGGTGTGTCTTTTTCCATGAGGCTTAGCACATATATATAGAGAAAAATCCCCTACTTTGACATCAACTAGCAATATGGTACTATTGATGTTGCACCTTTCCACCTCTTCTCTTGGACTTAAACAATAAAGCCCATTAGAAAATACAAATATTAGGTCTTTGAGATTTATTAGGAATTTTTAAATTATTATTGAACCAAGCCCATATACATAAATTCATACAATCCTCTACCAGATCTCAAATACCCATTTAGAAATTTACCTATTCTCACTCTTGTTTGATATACCGGTGTTTTGGTAGAGACTGTAAAGTTGAACTTCCGCCTATAACTTTAAGCTACATTTATCCACAACTTGAACAATGGACTATACCTTGAATTGCAAGTTTTGTGCGAACAAGCTTTGCTCAAAGCCAAACTAGTACTTGGCTGCCAGTAGCCTTACTCCATGGGTGGAGCTTATATGTCATACTCCTTGGTCTCTTCATGAGCTTACTAGAGATCACCCAAGTCTTATAGACTGTGACGTTTTAATAGTCAAACTCATATAGGTATGCTCTTTCAAGAATGCTCTGTAGGATAGCATCTTCGTTAATTAAAGCCAATAGAACATATTAAGGCATTCGTCAACCTACCATATAGTGCCTTATTGCATTAAGAGCATTGCATCTTCATATAGAGAGGGTTATAATTTATGCTATCCTCAGTTTACCAATAGCTTGTTCTTCCCACGTCCTTAGTCACGGGATCTCCGATCAAAAAGGATAGGTTACTACTACTGTAAACTCGTATAGGTCTCATACCCATCTCCCTAGATGCAATTTCTATCATATTTCATGATAACCCTTTTGTAAAAGATCTGCCAGGTTTTTATCTGTCTGTATATAAGATACAGTTATTACTCTGGAGTTTCTCAACTTCCTAACAGTCTTCGAATGTCTTTTAACGTGTCTTGTTGATTTCGCATTATCCTTAGCACTATTCACTTTAGTGATCACTGTTTGATTATCACAGTTTATAAGGATAGCCGGTATTAGTTTTACAACCACCGGCAAGTCAGACAAGAGCTCACGCAGCCACTCTGCCTCTGCAGATGCTGTATACAAAACAGTAAGTTCTGCTTCTATGGTTGATTTAGTTAAAATAGTCTGTTTACAAGACCTCTATGATACTGCGCCACCTCCAAGAGCAAAGACATACCCGCTAGTGGCGTAGATTTGATCAATATCAGAAATCCAGTTCGCATCACTATATCCCTCTAGCACAGCTGGGTGCCTAGAATAGTGAATCCTGTAACTCATTGTACCTTTAAGATAACACAAGACCCTTTCTACTACATGCCAATGATCATCACCTGGGTTGGACATATATCTACTTAACTTGCTCATAGCAAAAGAGATATCTGGTCTGGTTGCGCTAGCTACATACATGAGTGAACCAACAATTTGAGAGTACTTCAATTGATCTTTGGTACACTTCTTATTCTTTCGTAATGTCACACTAGGATCATAAGGTGTTTGAGAAGGCTTTCTATCCATAAAGCCAAATCGGCTTAGGACCTTCTCAACATAGTGAGATTGTAATAAAGTAATCCCACTCTCTTCCTTAATCAGCTTAATGTTTAGAATTACATCAGCTTCTTCTAGATCTTTCATATCAAAACTCTTTGATAGGAAAGACTTGACCTCATTTATAACATCCATGTTTGTTCCAAAGATTAGAATATTATCAACATATAAACATAGTATAACAGATTGGCCCCCACCATGTCGATAATAGACACACCTATCAGCTTTATTAACAGCATAACCGGTACTAGTTAATGTAGTGTCAAACTTCTTATGCCATTGTTTAGATGCTTGTTTCAACCTATACAGAGATTTTAATAATTTACACACCTTACATTTCTTCACCTTTTACTACAAACCCATCAGTGATCCATATAAATCTCCTCATCCAACTCTCCATTTAAGAAAGCTGTCTTCACGTCTGTTTGATGAACGAGAAGACCATATGAGGCAGCCAAGAAAAGTAGTACTCGAATAGTGGTCATTCTAGCAACAGGTGAATAAGTATCAAAGAAATCCTCGCTTTCTTTTGGGTATAACCCTTAGCCACAAGCCTAGCCTTGTACTTATCAATAGTACCATCTGGCCTAAGACTTCTTAAATACCCACTTACAACCAATTTGTTTATAGCCAAAAGTAGCTCAGACAACTCCCAAGTTCCATTAGAAATAATCGAGTCCATCTCACTATGAACTGCTTCTTTTCAATCATTTGTATCTGGAGATGCATATGCCTCTGTAATAGAGGTAGGAGTATCATCCATAAGGTACACAATGAAATCATCGCCAAAAGATTTTGCAATCCTTTGTCTCTTGTTCCTCACAGGAACTTCATTGTCATCCTCCTCAAGAACTTCTTTAAGTGGTTGCTCAAATGACTCAACAGGGAGACTCGATAGGTATAGTAAAATCAGGAGCCAATTCAGAGAAAAATTCAGCAATGCTACGCACATCTTTTAAAGGAAATATGTTCTCAAAAAATATAGCATCACGAGATTTAAAAATTGTATCAACATGTATATCAGAAACTTCAAATTTTACTACTAAAAATCGATAGGCAATGCTATTACGAGCATATCCTAAAAACACACAGTCTATCATCTTTGGTCCAAGCTTACGTTTCTTAGTAATTGGAACATTGACTTCCGCCGAGCATCCCCACATGCGTAAGTATGAGAGTGATGGTTTCCTTCCAACCCATATCTCGTATGGTGTTGTCTCTTTATTTCTGTTTGGAATTCTATTCAAGACATGACTTCAGATCAATATAGCTTCCCCCACCACGCCTTAGATAAACCAAAGAAGGTGTCTAACATGGCGTTCACCAAGTCGATCGGCGTGTGGTTTTTCCTCTCGGCAACCCCATTAGATTCGGGTGAATAGGGAGGAGTCCTCTCATGAATAATACTATGTTCCGTACAAAACTCATCAAATATTATAGAAAAATATTCACCATCACGATCTGACCTTAGACGTTTAATCTTTCTTTCTAGTTGATTTTCAACTTCAGCCTTAAAGATTTTAAAGTAGTCTAATGCCTCATCTTTAGTTTTCAGCAAGTAAATATAGCAAAATCTAGAAGCATAATCAATTAACGTCATGAAGTATCTCTTTTCACCTTTAGTCAACACACCATTCATCTCGCAGAGATCAGAATGTATGAGTTCTAGAGGTGTCAAGTGTCTTTTCTCCGCTGCCTTGTGAGGCTTTCGAGGTTGCTTAGATTGCACACAACTATGGCACTTAGAACCTTTGGCAATGGTAAAATCTAGAATTAACCATAGGCTAGATAAATGTGACATCAAACTAAAATTCACATGACATAAACGAGAATGTCAAACACTAGAATTATCATTAATTGTGCCACAAATATGATTGACTGAGTTATTACAGAAATCTGCTAAACTTAGGCGGAACAAGCCTCCGCAATCATAGCCTTTACCAAGCCTCCGCAATCATAGCCTTTACCAATAAATTATCCATACTTATACATAACTACTTTATTAGACTCTAATACTACTTTAAATCCATCTCTTAATAAAAGAGAAACGCTAACAAGGTTTTTGCGAATAGTAGGGATATGCTGCACGTTCTTCAGTTGCACGATCTTTTTTAAGTAAACTTCAGATCCACCGTGCCAACACCATGAACAGAAGCATGTGACCCATTCCTTTGTTCTTGCCTTTGAAATTTCTCTGGACAAAGTGGGCGCTATGATTCTCCTCGTTCCCCTTCTCAGTATTGTTCTTAGTCCGAGCCTTCTCTTCAACATCAAGAGACTAAATAAGGTTTTTAACTGATATTTTCTGTCTCTTGTGTTTAAGACTTGTGGCAAAGTTCCTCCGTGGAGAAGCCAACTTTGCAATAATACAACCAGCCACAACTTCATCGGGTATAACATACTTAAAGAGTTCAAGTTCCTTAGCCAGGCGCCGTATCTTATGAGCTTGCTCGACTATAGATTTGTTAGCAACCATCTTATAGTCATAAAAGCTAGTTCTTTGCCTGCATCTGAAGCATTATAAGTAGTGTTTAGATAATCCCACAGAAGCTCTGCATCTTTATAGTGCATCGCAGCATCATAGATATGATCATATAGCACGTTACGCACAGCTCCCACAAAGATATCATTGGCTTTCTGGAATCTATTCTGATCTTCATCAGAGAGATCTCCCTCAGGTAAGTCATCTTTGACCCAGAAAACTTTCATGGCAGTAAGCCAATCTGTGACCTCTATAGACCACCTCTTAAAGTGCGTACCAGAGAATTTCTCCGGCCTCAGCGCATCAACAAAACTAGCCATAGATACTGAAAAAGACCTATAATAAGGTTTTTAGATTGTTGAAATATTAGACAATTTCTAGATTAATTCCATAAAACAAATCATGATGAACTGAACAACTAGATTAAGCATGTTAAAGAAACTTGCATGATATAAACTCATATTATAGATCATAGCATGATTCAACATCATATAACATATCAAACATAGCATGATCATAACAATAGATGTAATCACAACTAGCATACTAGATAGATTGAACATATTGAACAATATGGACAATAAGATTAGATCACGGAAATAATACCTACTGTTCATAGATGACAGCGTGATGGAAAGGTTTCTGAAGGCGAAGTCAAGATCCTTCAGGTCGCTGTTGCTATCATCGATCAGCGGCGGTGGGAGAGCTCGAAGAAGCTGACGATGAAGATGACGCCGAGACGTAGCGCCTCCTGTCCTCGATGGTAGACGAGCTGTGATGAAAATAGGGAGCAGTCGCGCGAAGAGCGCTTCCCAAAAACCTTATTCGCCTTCTCCCGGTGCAGGATCGCAAAGACGACGGTTCCGGAGACCTGCTCACCCGGTCGCTAGTGCACGCGAACGATCGGGTTGGAGACTCGGCGACGGCGGCGCAGCAGTAGTGAGAAAGAAAAAATATTGATTTACTACTTTAGGATTTTCAAATTAAAAATTCTATTTGTAGTTTTTGGTGTGTCTTTTCCCATAAGGCTTGGCCCACATATATATGGAGAAAAATCCCCTACTTTCACATCAACTAGCAATATGGTACTATTGATCTTGGGCTTAAACAATAAAGCCCATTAGGGAACACACATATTAGGTCTTTGAGATTTATTAGGAATTTCTGAATTATTATTGGACCAAGCCTATATACATAAATTCCTACAAGGCAGGTGACATGCTGATTGTAAAATTGCAATAGAACCTGTTGAGGATTGTTAATTCTTTATTCTCAAATCTTAGTTATAATTTTATTGTTGAACTCTTCTCAAATCTATGTTCTTTTTTGATGAAGATATAAGAGGTGAAGGCAAATCAAAACATCATTTGTTAGATTTTTTTGAAACACTTTCTTATTTTAATTAATTAATTATGTTATGGATTTAGGTATGGAATTGAGATATTGTCTAAACCAATGCATTTATGAGATTGTTTCGTTTAATATCAGTATTAGACTCGATGTCAGTGGTATTTTGACTCGACACATTGTTGTATATGAGTTTTGATAGTGGCCCTAAGAAAATAGCGAGTAGAGATAAGGGATAGAGAGGGAGAAGGATCTCACTAGAGCCTAGGATGAGGAGAGAGTGTGAAGCTTGGAGCTTGTACGATAGAGAGGCTACATGCACTAGTGGAGAGGCCATGCCCCATTGGAGATACAAACAGCTCTCGGTGCGTGCGCTACGTAAGGCTGCATGCATCTTTAGAGGCGAGGGGCAAAAGAGGAGATCTCCATGTGGTGTGGGAGAGAGAAGAACAATGGCGGCTATTGAGAGTTAGAGGTGAGGGGTGGAGGAGATCTCTGTGTAGGGAGAGACAGAGAGAGAAAGGGAGACAACGGCGGTTGTTGAGAGTAAGAGGTGAGGGGTAGAGGTCCCATGCTACTATTAAAGACACAATTATATTTTAGTGACCAATTGAGTTAGTGGCTATTTACTAAGATGGGCCTCTTAGGATGTTTGCTTCTGAAAATAGGCTCTATTTTTAGAGGTGGACGTAAGTATGCTGTCTTCATAAATGATTGGAATGTGGCCCATGTCATAAGGGTAAGCCCATAGGTCAACTTCCCTAAAGTGGTCCGAGATGTCAGAAGGATAAGCCCGAGCGAGCCAGGCAACCATGGCTCAGGGCTCAGGGGCTTGGCCACAACGTGGGATTCCTGACTGATGGGGAGCCTAGGACGAGCTCATGCCCTAGTGATCGTCCTAGACATGGGGCCAACAAATGTCCCGAGGTGGGACCAGAAGTTAGCTTCAAAATCTTTTAGATGCTTAGGGCCTGGCTAGCACAAAAGCACTACATTGTCTTCCCTTCCATATCCACAAGGCATTGTTGGCCACTTCCTCCAAAGTGCTACATAACGGGCATGACATGAGATAAGAGACTCTCCAAGCCATTTGAGCGAAGGGATCTGGGGCCATTTGTCAGCCCTCTCAGAAGGACCTTTTGTATCAAGGAAGCCTCAATAAAGCTCACTTGTGGAAGGCCACGTTATAGCAAACAACACCTAACGGTCAAGCGCCACACTACAGCAAAGACATCATGGAGTATTTGTGACATTGTCACCCCCTCCTACACGTCAAAGGAGTATCCGACACCAAGACGAAGGAACCTAAAGCAACAAGCTAAAATGCTCTAGGTTAGAACCCATTTATTTTTTATCCCAAGCCCACCTCGGTATATAAGGGGAGGCATGGGCTCCTGTAGAAGGGATTGGATGATCAAAAGATCCATCAACCCGAGGTAGAAACTGAACCCAAGAAGTTTAGGATAGCACCATGCGAGCCCCTGCCAATCTCTCTTTTTACTTCATTTTGCAAGACACTCTGACTGAGTATTCCTAACATGAAGAACGCTACACTGATGGGCATAGGGCTTAGAGGCCAGACTAGGATAAAATCATCTATGTCACCGAGTGTTTTGAGTGTCCAAGCCACCAGAGATCCATGCACCGATCTTAGACGAACAACTCAATGCTTGTCGTGGTTCTGAACCCGCAACAACGGTGATATAGGATTTAGCCTATTGGCTTTGCATTATATCACATAACTTAGTGAAGACCGATAGTTGATGACTTGGGTGAGCATGATGGCATGCCAACTTGTATTTCAATGATCTAGAGCAATTTGCCTATGTGTCACCATTTGTTGATGTAGGCACAACAATCAAAAGTCCTTCCTCACTAATATTGTACGAACTATACTATAGTGTAATGAAGAGAGTTGTATGACAATTAGGGAGAAGCCAAAAATTCAAATTCTTGAATGCTAGGGGAGGCCAGCAGTGTTAAATTTTATTTGAATTTTAAAAAATTTAGTGCAAATTTCACATTTATAGGTAGGCCTGGGCCCTGCACGCCTCCCCTTATCTCCATCCTGTTGATAGTTGTTCCAAAGAACATCATAACAACACTTCTAGGACAAACCTCCATGTTGGGGGAGCCCATATGGAATATAGGCCAACTCCCCTTTGAAGAGGCCTAATAAAATTCAGTGTAGTAGATGAAGAGCACTCAAAGGTCACTGAGAAGTTAGAGGTTCAGACTCGAAGGCTGGTCACCACTTGTCCAGACTTAGAGCGAGACCACCTCTCAGAGGTTCAGACTTGGAGGAAGGCTATCGCTCGTTATCAGAGGTCGGCCAGCACTCAGAGGTCCAGAAAGTTAGAGGTCAGCTACCAGACGAAAGTCGACCAGTTAGAAGCTAGAAGGACATAGCCTCAGGAAGAGCCTAGTTGAAAGCCCTAGTTTGGTTTTGGCTAATTGATGAAACCTAGGACTAACCCTATTGCTAAGTGTGTAGCATTAAAGAAAGGGGAGGTCCAAGCCAAGTGGTGGAATGGTGATCAAGTTGATGGAAGTGATCAAAAATGATTAAGTGCCACTCTTAGAGATGAAGGAAGATGAGGAGCAAGATGGAATGCTAGAGGCAAAGGTATATGCTAGGGCATTTTCATTTTGCCGGCCATATGTGAGTAGAGAAGTTGATGGCCGGATTTAGGATTGATAACCGTACTATTAAGAGGGGCAATGTCGCACAATATCGGTTATCTAAGTGCCACTAGGTGAGCAATGACTTTGTATATGCATTAGGGACCTAGTGAGCTAACAATCTCTTGCAAAATTCATTTGAAAATGCTAACACACATGCACAAGTGGATAGACACTTTTGTGTTGGCACATGAGGGCAGGAGTTGATGAGGTTTGGGTGTCGGCGGGACTCGGAGGTTTTCAGAAAGTACATGGTCACTCAGAGGTGACCGGACGCTGTCCTGGTAGGGACCAGATGCGTCCGGTCAAGTGTGGTTGTCCAGTGATTGTTTCAGGGTGACCGGACGCTGGCGACCGGACTGTCCGGTGCCATGTCCCAATTGCAGCCGAGCTGAGGAAGTGTGGATCGACACCGGCGCGCCCGGCCGTGGTGCAGCCGGACGCGTCCGGTCATGATTTGACCTCTCGGGATGCTCTCTGGTGGGTGACCGGACTCTACTGTGTTGGCGTCCGGTCAAGATGGCGGATGCGTCCCGGCCGAAAGTGATCGACGCAGGAAAGGCGAGCATGGTAGCCGTTGCGCGCTAACGGCTACATTCAAACGTCAGCGCACGAGGGCCGTTTATGTTGGACCAGATTTGGACCGACGCCGTCCGTCCAAGTATAATTCAGCGTTGCTCGGTCTTGTGCAGACAAAGCTAATTTGAGTGTAACGGTTGAGTGTTTTGGTGGGCGCCTATATAAGTGAATTGGCTGGCTCCAGGGAGTCTCTCTTGACACTTTGACTTGACATCCTCTAGAGCTAAGCAAACTATCCCCCTCACTTTGCATGCCTCTTGATTGATCTAGAGAGTGATTGGGAGAGCCTCTAGTGCATTTGCCTTGTGATTGAGCATCTAGTGGCACTAGTGAGCATTCTTGCTACGATTGAGCTTATTACTCTTGGCGATTGCCGTCACCTAGACGGTTGGAGCAGCGAGCCAGAGTTGAGCAAGGTTGAAGATTGTTCTTCGCCACTCCGGAGGTGATTGTGAGGGGTGTTGATCCCACCCCACAGGAGATCGCAAAAGGAATCCTTAGTGGAATCTCGTGTTATTGAGTTACCCTCACTTTGTGTGAGTTCTTGTGGCGCCCGGTGAGGGCTTGGCTTGTGACGCCGATTAGCCACCGAACTACCGAGTGTGTGGTCGACACAACGGGGAGTAGCGTGCCAGCAAGCACGTGAACCTCAGGATAAAAATCTTGTGTCCCTCGGTGTTCTTGTGTGGTTTGATCCTTCGAGATCAACTTGGATATCTCTATTGGATCATCTCTTCGAGTTTCATTGCATTGACAAGACGGTGATTGGTCATCATCTCGAAGACACGGTTTGCACTCCTCTGTTCCCTTCCTTGCGATTACCTTTGTGCACTAGTGTAGCTTGTAGCATATTAGGTTGCTTGTGTGTGATCTAGTGTACTAGGATTGCTAGAATTGGATAGGTTGGCTTACAACCCCTCACTAGGCTAGCGCAACACTTGCTTCGCTATTTAGTGTACTAACCGGTTTGTTTAGTGCTTTGCGAGGAATTTTTATAGGCTATTCACCCCCTCTAGCCATTTAGGACCTTTCAAGTGGTATCGGAGCCGAGGTCACCGTTGGTTGAGGCTTAACAACCTACGGTGTGAAAATGGCTCAAATCAACCATATCAACCATGTGGAGAAGCCACCGCACTTTGATGGCACCGGTTATGACTATTGAAAGAGAAAGATGTGTGCATACTAGAAATCATTGAATAGGAAGGTTTGAAAGGTTGTGGACAAGGACTTTGCCGTAATTGATCCAACCGACCCAACCGCAAGAGAAGAAGAAAAGCTCCAATTCAATGATATTGCAATCAACACATTCTATGAAGCCTTGGAAGTAAAAGTGTTTGAGCAAATCAAGGATTTGGAGAGAGCTCATGATGTGTGGACTAGGTTGGAGGAAACATATGAGGGCACACAAGCCGTGAAGAGTGCCAAGGTATATATTCTCAAAGATAAGCTCTCAAGCTTCAAAATGCAAGATGATGAGAGTGTGTCAGAGATGTTCCACCGCCTCCAAGTGATTGTCAATGACTTGAAGAATTTGGGTGAGAAGGTGGAGAATGCGGACTTCTCTCACAAGTTCCTAAGAAGTTTGCCATCAAGATTTGAGTTCTTGGTCACAATGTTGGTGAGAGAAGGGTTGGACACCAAAACTCCTAACCAAGTACTAGGTGAGGTGATCACACATGACACCTACCGTGTGAAACGGGAAGGGGCTCTCAAGAGGAAGAGAAGAAAAAGAAGACCGTGGCATTCAAGGCCACCTCCTCCAAATGCAAGGGCAAAAGCAAGAAGCAAAGCTCAAGTGAAGATGAAGCTTGCACAAGCTCAAGTGAGGTGGATAATGAAGCAATGACTCTCTTAGTGCGCAAGTTTAGCAAATTCTTAAAGAAGAAGGGCTATGGTGCAAGAAAAAGAAGAGATACAACCAAGGCCAAGAGATGCTTTAGGTGCAAGAGCAAAGATCACTTCATTGCCGATTGTCTATTCAATAGTGATGATGATAGTGATGAAGATGACAAGAAAAAAAAAGACAAGAAAGAAAAGAAGGACAAGAAGGAAAAGAAGGAGAAGAAGCTTGAGTACAAGAAGAAGAAGGAGCAATCATATTGTGTCACATGGGATAGTGATGCCGCAAGTGATAGTGATGATGAGAGTGAAGACGACAAGAAATCCAAGAAGAAGCTGCTTGCTAGTCTTGCCATCTCCAACAAGACTTCACTCTTCGATGCTCCATCGACATGCTTAATAGTTAAGTCATCTAAGGTACAATCCGATGATGAGAGCGATAGTGAGAGTGATGATGATGAGGAGGAGTACTCAAAGGAGGACCTCATTGGCATGCTACAAGATGCTCACTCTTATATTAAGAAGAAAAGAAAGAAGTGCAAGGAGTTGCGTAAGAGCAAGCAAGCTCTTGAGCAATCCTTTGATGAGCTCAATGCTACTCATGAGAGAATAATGGAAGCCCACGAGAAGCTTGAAAAAGCTCACACCAAGCTTGAAAAGGCTCACTCCTTCCTTCTTGATCAAGCTAGGATTGATGATGTTGTAGACACATGTAACATAGGAGTAACTTATGATATTTTTGATGAATCATTTTATACTCCCATTATTGTGCCTCCCACTAACCCCTCTTGTAGCTCAAGCAATGCAACATCTACTATTAGTGATGGTTTCACTTATGATGCCTCACTTATGGTGGAGAATGAGACTCTCAAGAGAGAGAGATGAATGAGCTCACTCACGCCTTAGGCAAGGCCTATGGTGGTGAGGCCCGCTTGCTAAAGTGCTTGGGTATCCAAATGTTCTTTCTTAATAAAGAGGGATTGGGCTATACTCCAAGAATGGCAAAGCGGCCTTTGTTACTCACAAGACTAGTTTTGTGAAGGGCAATGGTCGGTTTTGCTCTAGTTGCAAGCAAGTTGGGCACATAAAGCGTTATTGCAAGAACAAGAAGAATACTAACATATTCTCTATTCAATTTGATTCTTGTTATTTGCTTACCAAGGGTGCGAATGGTGTGAAGGCTAAGTTCATTTGTGCTCTCATCGTTGGCCCAAAGAAGGCAATTTGGGTGCCCAAAAGCTTAGTGACTAACCTTGGAGGACCCAAGCAAGTTTGGGTACCTAAGAAGAATTTGTTTTCGTAGGTCAATTATAAAGCCGGAGGAAGACATTGGGTGCTTGATAGTCGGTGCACTCAACATATGACCAGGAGAATCTAGAATGCTCAAATCAATCTCATCAAGTGGTAATGATGTTGATAGTATTACTTTTTGGTGACAATGGCAAAGGCAAGGTCAAGGGCTTGGGCAAGATAGCAATCTCAAATGATCTCTCAATTTCAAATGTATTGCTAGTGGAATCTCTCAACTTCAATCTTTTTGTCCGTGGCTCAATTGTGTGATCTTGGATTTAAATGCATATTTGGTGTTGATGATGTTGAGATAGTGAGTGTTGATGGAAGCAACTTGATATTCAAAGGATTTAGATATGAAAATCTCTATCTTGTGGACTTCAATGCTAGTGATGCTCAATTAACAATATGTTTGTTCTCTAAATCAAGCATAAGTTGTCTATGGCATAGAAGACTTGGACATGTTGGTATGAAGCAACTCAACCGGCTAATCAAGCATGATCTAGTTAGAGGGTTGAAGGATGTGGTGTTTGAGAAAGATAAGCTATGTAGTTCATGTCAAATAGGCAAACAAGTTAGCAACACTCATCCCAACAAGAGCATGATGAGCACAAGCAAACCATTTGAGTTGTTGCACATAGATCTATTTGGCCCAACCAAGTATGAGAGCATTAATGGAAACAAATATAGATTTATGATAGTGGATGACTACACAAGATATACTTGGGTATTCTTTCTTACCGATAAAAGTGAAGTGTTTGACACATTCAAGACATTTGTCAAGAGAAATCAAAATGAGTTTGAGACATCTATCAAGCAAGTGAAAAGTGATAATGGTAGTGAGTTTAAGAACACAAGAATTGAAGAGCTATGTGATAATTTTAGAATCAAGCATCAATTCTCGGTCAAGTACACACCTCAATCAAATGGGCTAGTTGAAAGGAAAAATAGAACCTTGATTGACATGGCAAGATCAATGTTGAGTGAATACAATGTGGATGATTTATTTTGGGCCGAAGCAATCAATACCGCCAACTATTACTCAAATAAGCTCTATTGTCATAGGCTATTGGAAAAGACATCATATGAGTTGTTGAATAGAAGAAAGCCTAATATTGCATACTTTAGAGTATTTGGAAGCAAATGCTACATTCTCAAGAAGGGCACTCGATTGAGCAAGTTTGAGAAGAAGTGTGATGAAGGATTCCTACTCAGTTACTCCACTACAAGCAAAGCATCTAGAGTTTGAAATCTCACTCATAGCATAGTTGAAGAGGTGCATGATGTAGAATTTGATGAAACCAAAGGCTCACAAGATGAGGAGAAAAATCTTGATGATGTGAGAGGAACTCAATTGATACAAGCCATGAAGGAAATAGATGTTGGTGATATTAGGCTAACATAAGTGGTAGATGTTGAAGATGACAAAGATCAAGTGATTGTGTCTCCAAATGTGCAATCTAGTGGTTCTCAAGTTCAAAGTCAAGCTAGTGACTCTTAAGTGCAAGATCAAGTGGCTAGCACATCATCTCAACCAAGTGATCAACCTAGTTCAAGTGCTCAACCTCATGTTCTCCAACCAACTCATATTGCAAGAGATCATCCTCTAGATTAAGTGGTTGGTGATATTAGAAGTGGTGTGCAAACAAGATCAAGATTAGCATCCTTTTATAAACACTATTCATTTATCTCATCTATAGAGCCAAAGAAAATAAAACAAGCTTTGATGGATTGTGATTGGGTCAATGCCATGCATGAAGAGCTCAACAACTTTGAAAGAAATCAAGTTTGGGAACTAGTTGAGCATCCGAAGAACTACAATGTTATTGGCACCAAATGGGTATTCCAGAACAAGCAAGATCAAGATGGTATTGTTGTGAGAAATAAAGCAAGATTGGTAGCACAAGGATACACTCAAGTTGAAGGTCTTGACTTTGGAGAAACCTATGCACCGGTTGCAAGATTGGAGGCAATTAGAATCTTATTAGCCTATGCTTGTGCCCACAACATCAAGCTATATCAAATGGATATAAAAGTGCTTTCTTGAATGGATTCATCAATGACTTAGTGTATGTTGAGCAACCCCTAGAATTTAAAGATATCAAAAAGCCCAACCATATCTACAAGTTAAAGAAGGCTCTCTATGGCTTGAAGCAAGCTCCAAGGGCATGGTATGAAAGATTGAGAGATTTCTTGATCTCCAAAGGGTTCAAGATAGGGAAAGTTGATAACACTCTTCACCAAGAAGATTGGTAAGGACTTGTTTGTATTGCAAATCTATATGGATGACATTATTTTTGGATCAACCAACCAAGACTTTTGTGAAGAGTTTAGAGAAATAATGGCAAAAGAATTTGAGATGTCTATGATTGGAGAGCTTAGCTACTTCCTTGGTCTACAAATCAAGCAATTAAAGAAAGACACATTTATGAGTCAAAGCAAGTACATCAAGGACATGTTGAAGAAGTTTGGAATGGAAGAAGCCAAGTCAATTGGGACACCAATGGGAACAAATGGTCATTTTGACTTGGATACAAGTGGCAACATGGTAGATCAAAAGTTGTATCGGTCCATAATTGGAAGCCTACTCTATGTGACCGCTTCTAGGTCGGATGTCATATTTAGTGTGTGTATGTGTGCTAGGTTTCAAGCTTCACAAAGAGAAAGTTATTTGAAAGCAACCAAGAGGATATTGAGATATTTTAAGCACACACCAAATATTGGATTGTGGTATCCCAAAGGATCAAACTTTGAGTTAATTAGATATTCAGACTCTAATGATGCAGGATGCAAGGTGGATAGAAAGAGCACTAGTGGAACATGCCAATTTCTAGAAAGGTCACTTGTCTCATGGTCATCTAAGAAACAAAATAGTGTTGCACTCTCTACCGCCGAAGCCGAATACATTAGTGCGGGGAGTTGTTGTGCTCAATTACTATGGATGAAGGCTACATTGAAGGATTTTGGAATCAAATTTAGACAAGTGCCATTGCTATGTGACAATGAAAGTGTCATGAAGATCACCACCAATCCGGTTCAACATTCAAGGACAAAGCATATTAACATAAGACATCACTTCATTAGAGATCACTAAGCAAAGGGAGACATTTCTATTGAGAGTGTTGGCATCGATGATCTTTGCACATTGAGAAATAAATTGAATATTCTTGACTTCTCCAACATGAGATGAATGCACCTCCAACTATATGACATGTCTCTCCTTCGACTATTGCAAAGGTGAAATTGTTTGGTATGATGCATTCATACTTAATAAGGACTTGATTAGAGCATATAGACATTCCTTCTAGTGATTTTCCTTGCTTATTAGGCTCATTTATGAAAATAAAGTGATTTTGAGTGCATATTATGCCACTATTGCTTCTATGTCTTGTATGATCTAGTGGCTAAATATGACTTGTTCATGAGAATGTGAACCTAGTGTTTGATCTAGTTAAATGAGTAAGAAAGGATGTAGTTCAACATTGACAAGATAACCATTGAAAGATGTGTAAAGAAGCTTGTCTTTGGTTCAAACCGAGCTAGATTACTTATGCAAGTTTACTAGTTTGAACCACACGAGAAGGAAGTTTATGGAAACAAGTGATCCTTAACTTTAAGTGATCATCTCTCTACTCCAAGCTCTCTCCATGATTTCAAGTCTACATCAAGCATGATCATATACCTTTATGGTCATTGATGACAAAGGGGGAGAGAATACAAAGATAGCATGCATCAAGGGAGAGAGTAGATGAAGATTGAAGAATAGAAAGGGATCAAAATTTTAAAGCACACAAGTAGGGGAGCAAGCTCATAAACACAATTGATTGCATTTGAATGTGCATATTCATATGATTGCTTGTATTGCACTTAGAATTTGTTTATCTCATAAATGATATCTCTCTTGCTTGTGTGGTGCTTGCTAGTATGGAACTTGATTGATGGATTGATTACTAGCATGCATAGTCTCTAGCTAGAAGTAGCGTTTTTCTTAGTGCCTTCCAAGTGGTATCTAGAAACCATGCTTTTAATATTGATTTCATGGGGTTTCTAGCTATTTGATGTTTACTAGCTAGATTTGGTGCTAAGGATGGTTCATGATGTGCACTCTGATGGTATCACGCTTCAAAGGTCCATTCTATACACCTTAGCATCAATTTGGTAGAAATGACTCTTCTAAAACTGATTTATCTATCATGTGTGCAAAGCTTCTAAATCTAAACTCTTAGCATACATGTAGGGGAAGCCATAACTACCAAATGGGTTTTACATAACTTGTCCAACTCTTTTTATAAGCTCATATTGTTTGGACAAGTGGTGTAAAGCCAAAATTGAATTTAGTTCTTATCTTTGTGGAGGTTGTCATCAATTACCAAAAAGGGGGAGATTGAAAGCCCTAATTTGGTTTTGGCTAATTGATAAAACCTAGGACTAACCCTATTGCTAAGTGTGTAGCATTAAAAAAAGGGGAGGTCCAAGCCAAGTGGTGGAATGGTGATCAAGTTGATGGAAGTGATCAAAGATGATCAAGTGCCACCCTTAAAGATGAAGAAAGATGAGGAGCAAGATGGAATGCTAGAGGCAAAGGTATATGCTAGGGTATTTCTATTTTGCCGGCCATAGATGAGTAGAGAAGTTGATAGCTGAATTTAGTATTGATAACCGTACTATTAAGAGGGGCGATGTCGCGCAATATCGGTTATCTAAGTGCCACAAGGTGAGCAATGACTTTGCATATGCATTAGGAACCTAGTAAGCTAACAATCTCTTGCAAAATTTATTTGAAAATGCTAACACACGTGCACAAGTGGAGAGACACTTTTGTATTCGCACATGAGGGCAGGAGTTGATGAGGTTTTTGGAAAGTACATGGTCACTCAGAGATGACCAGACGCTGTCCTAGTAGGGACCGGACGCGTCCGGTCAAGTGTGGTCGTCCGGTGATTGTTTCAGGGTGACCGGACGCTGGCGACCGGACTTTATAAGGTGCCATGTCCCGGTTGTAGCCGAGCTGAGGAAGTGTGGACCAGACGCCGGGCACGTCTGGTCAGGGTGCAGCGGACGCGTTCGGTCATGATTTGACCTCTCTGGATGCTCTCTGGTGGGTGACCGGACTCTACTGTGCTAGCGTCCGGTCAGTACAGCGGACGCGTCCGGTCGAGTGACTGACAGCGCGCGAGCATGGTAGCCGTTGCGCGCCAACGGCTACATTCAAACATAAACGCGTCCGGTCGTAGTAGCGGACGCCGTCCGTCAAGTATGTTTCGCAAGGCCCGTCGGTCTTGTGCAGACAGCTGAATTGAGTGTAACGGTTTGGTGTTTTGGTGGGCGCCTATATAAGTGAATTGGCTGGCTCTAGGGAGTCTCTCTTGGCACTTTGACATACTTGACATCCTCTAGAGCTAAGCAAACCATCTCCCTCACTTTGCATGCCTCTTGATTGATCTAGAGAGTGATTGAGAGAGCTTCTAGTGCATTTGCCTTGTGATTGAGCATCTAGTGGCACTAGTGAGCATTCTTGCTGCGATTGAGCTTATTACTCTTGGTGATTGCCGTCACCTAGATGGTTGGAGCAGCGAGCCGGAGTTGAGCAAGGTTGAAGATTGTTCTTCGCCACTCCGGAGGTGATTGTGAGGGGTGTTGATCCCACCCCGCGGGAGATCGCAAAAGGAATCCTTAGTGGAATCTCGTGTCATTGAGTTACCCTCACTTTGCGTGAGTTCTTGTGGCGCCCGGTGAGGGCTTGGCTTGTGACGCCGATTAGCCACCGAACTACCGAGTGTGTAGTCGACACAACGGGGAGTAGCGTGTCGGCAAGCACATGAACCTCAGGATAAAAATCTTGTGTCCCTCGATGT
Organism: Chrysopogon serrulatus; assembly: GCA_015844335.1. Taxonomy (NCBI): domain Eukaryota; kingdom Viridiplantae; phylum Streptophyta; class Magnoliopsida; order Poales; family Poaceae; genus Chrysopogon; species Chrysopogon serrulatus. The sequence goes on from JADLZL010002245.1 coordinate 42,112, forward strand.
TCTTGTGTGGTTTGATCCTTCGATATCAACTTGGATATCTCTATTGGATCATCTTTTCAGGTTTCATTGCATTGACAAGACGGTGATTGGTCATCATCCCGAAGGCACGGTTTGCACTCCTTCGTTCCCTTTCTTGCGATTACCTTTGTGCACTAGTGTAGCTTGTAGTATGTTAGATTGCTTGTGTGTGCTCTAGTGTATTAGGATTGCTAGAAGTGGATAGGTTGGCTTGCAACCCCTCACTAGGCTAGCGCAACACTTGCTTCGCCATTTAGTGTACTAACTGGTTTGTTTAGTGCTTTGCGAGGAATTTTTATAGGCTATTCACCCCCTCTAGCCATTTAGGACCTTTCACTAGTAACGCTCAGTCCATCAAACGGAAAGATGCTCCAATGGGCTGACGACGACCCATCATCAAAGCAGTCGAAAAGCAGAAAGAAAAAATAATTCGGAGGCAGGAGTGCATCACGTAGGGATATGTTGTGTAATTCTGTCACTACCGTACCCTAGGAATATTTTTTTACTTGGCCAACGTGTAACCATACCTATAAAAGGGAGTAAAGGAATGGGTTTTTGTTGACTTGAAACTCTATTTATTGCCTCAATAATCGTGTCTTAGCTAGTCCAAGGCCACTACCTCTAGTTGGGGTCTTTGACCTTCAATTAGCAAGCCGCAGTGAACTCCGCTTACATTCTTACCTTGTCGGGACCCTTGTCCCAACAGTCCACAGTCACAAAACTTATCAAGTAGCGGTATATGAGTAATTATTATTTGTACTAATATGTCCTAAAACTTCTAAAGCATCAAGTATTTGGCACAAGGGAGGATTACCCAATTTAGGCTAATTTGGCATGACTTTTCCTTAATTGCTCCTCTGAAGGAGCCAGGGCACTTGAGGCGGAGCCTCTTTTTATATTTCTAGCCTCTCCCTTCAAAATGGCACCGACTGTTCTACTATTCAGTTAAAAATGGCTCCTCAAAAAAAATTTGGTACATATCCTCCGCAGAAGCTAGCCACGCCAAACAGGCCTGTTTTGTTTCTTCACAAAATTTACTTTTTTTTGTGACGAAAGAAGAATTATATTATATAATAGCTGGTTACATCAACACGTTACAAGCACTCTGGATTACAAAATAATACCCATGCTGTGAATAGCGCAACTCAAAACCTAACCTGTTAAATGCTTTGCAGTGTAGATGGCCGCACAGACAAACACTCGGCAATTGGCCTGAGAACAAATGACCAACGAACGACGACCAACATTCCTGTAGGCGGAATTGAGAAACTTCTTTTTTCTGCCATCGAAGAATGAGAAAGACAGATTTGAAAATTATTCTCCCTAGTCCTTCATCATGGCCAGATCTAACCACAACAAAACGGAGAAAGGACCGGAGAAAATTATTCCATGGAGGCGATATCGTCTCCGCCTTGATGCCGCAGTCCGGAAACAAAAGTCTCCATGTCATCATGTCGATGAAGATGTTGACGCCGAAGTTGTCGCCCTCATCTTCAACGGAGCCATCACGGAGAAAACGATTCCTCCCTTCCCCTTCACCGTAGACAGAGAGGAGAAAGAGAAAATAAAACTCCAATACCAATAAATTTGGCATGAAGAAACTCTAACCCTAATGACTAGATCTAATAGAGAAAACTTATTAAAAACAATGGATCCCCACTCCCTTCAGCCTCTGGCTAGATATCGGAGGAGAAGGGAGGGGGGCAGCGGTGGTGGATGGCGGCGGCGGCCAGACGAGTCTCCGTGGGAGACGAGTCTTCTTCGCAAAATTTACGTGGTACAAACGGAAGCACTATTTTTTAGAAGTATTCATAAACATATAGATACAAGGCATACAAGGGCGAATGCTAGTCACACGTGAACCAAATAAATTGGTCCATGTGCAGCATCATAGCATCCTGTTGTTAACTATTCTACACGTTACATGATTGTACAACTACCTTTACAGATCATCCACACGGAAGTAATACCCAGATCCCAGCTGTTGTGCATGTGCTTGCTTCTTTCCCCGTCACTTTGACAAGTACTCCGTGTTTCCTAATGGCCGGGCCACCGACCGATCGACGCGTATAAGAAACCAATCTATCTGAAAACTCGTTACCTAATCTCTAGATTTCATATGAGATTCCAACTTTCAGTAGCTTGCCATGCGGAATCGACAACATCTTCTCTCCTTGCATGAAGTTCTTCCTTAGGAAGGAGTATATGTACTTGACCACAATCTTCTTCAGGAGCGAGGAGTGAGGCCTTGCCACCACCTCAGCCTCTCCCAGAATGTACACCACACCTTTCTCTGCTTCCCTTCGAATCACCTTCTGTTCCTCCTCAATCTTGGCTAACTCCTCCATATTCATCTTTGATGCCTGCTCATTAACAACCATCATCAATTTTACTATATATACTACAATGAATAGAACACAAAAACTTATTAATGCAGTTTAATTAGCTAGTAGATTTTGTCACCTGAAACTGTGGTAAACGATTGCTCAAACCATTTGACAGTGTTGTGAGCTCGGAGAAGGATTGGATCGGCGTAATCATCTCCTCAGCATAGATGGCATGCCTTCCAGAAGGCTTGTCCCGAGACAGGCTCTGATTTCGAGAAATCGGATAGCTAACATTCTCCATCTCTTCCACAGAGTAGAGGTTGACATCTCGTATGTAGTACTGGAGGCTCTCAATCAGTGCAAGCACAAAGTCTTCTGCCTCCTCCTGACCAAGGGAGTCCCGGTACCCATACCGCGCCACGCATCGAAACACTTTGTACTCCTTGGGCTCTACTTGTCGGAAGAGGAAGCGCTCGGAAGCGTCGACATGGGGGACATGCAAATGCTTGATGGAGACGAAGATCAGGACCGAGTGAATGGCCGGGACCTTCTCGATGAGGTGAGGGAATATGGGTGGGATGCCTTGCACTAGCTCAGTGTAGAAGAGCCCAACTCCAGGGATCCTCTTCAGATCATGCTTCTCAAGCAGTTTCTTAGCTTTGCCAGGGGACAAGGTGTGCTTCAGCTCATATTTATACCGTTTGACATGCACGTAATGCCACACAATCATCACCACCATCAAGACCGCCGACATGGCCACGGGCACGTATGGTCCATGAGTGAACTTGTATAGCACAGATGATAGGTAGATGGACTCGGTCGGAACGAAGACGACGAAGAAGAGCACGATCCACCAGATGCTGATTTTCCACACCAAGAGCATCACGATTGTCATCAGCAGTGTCGTGATGAGCATCACAAGGATGACACAGATTTCTGTCACATTATGAGGAAACTTGACGGTTAGAGAGCGAGGTTTGTAATTAAAATCTAGTTACCTTCTTTTGTTATAGAGAGGACAGTGCGATATGTGACGTTAAACACGCACAGTTCATACCATGGGCTTTTCCGATAATGGTGGTTGTCTTGAAACTGACAGTCACCACGCAAGAAGCTATGCAAAGCAGTAAGCTAACTTCAGGAACATACAGTTGCCCGTGAAACTGCTTTGATGTGTGCAGTATCCTAACCCTCGGGAAGCAACTGAGTGTTTGTAGATGTGAAACAGTTGCAAACGCACACGAGATCATTGCTTGGCTCCCTATGATGGATGCCGCGATTGCCAAGATAAATGTCGGCCAGAACAGAGCGCCTGAATTTGCAAGAACGAGAACAACACATTAAAGTTTCAGAACAATTATTTATGTGGATAGTAAAATGAGAGATGTATATACTAAATAATATATGTTAGTATATGCTTACTTGGAGTTGATCTAAAGAAAGTGTCAGCAAAATGTTCGGGGTGCTTCCTTAGGTATGCTGCTTGCCCGATGTAAGTAAGCAATACAGATGGCAGTAACCCAAGGCTAAAGCTTAACTGAAAAGTTCCAAAAGAAAAGTTGATTAGTATGACGACAATGCGCCTTTCTTCTTTTGGAACATTCTTCTTTTCAAATGAAGGTTTTTAGTTATGCCTTTTTTTTGTTACTACATCAAACCATTTTCGCACATACCTGAATGGATCTAATGCTGAAGTATCCCAGATTAGCAAAAAGAGCTTCTGTTCCTGTTCAGAGTACATGAAAGGTATAATATATATGTTAATACTTATTATATCCGCAGAAAATATTTCTCTAATGAGTGATATAAAAAATAAGCTGATATAAAAAATAAGCTCTTCCCTAATATAAGTAGTATCTCTAAGTAGTTTTGCAAAATATAACCTGTAAAAACAAGGAGGATGTCACCAAGTGAGACCCATCCTTCCTTCTTGTTTCTCCTGAAATAGTCAATGATGTATTTTGGGTTGAACGACCTCAATACGCCAACATCATATTTGATTAGGTTATAGAGCCCGACTCCTCCAGTCAGAAGCAACCACAGCAGGATGATTGGTGCGAACAAGTAGCCAACTCTGTCGGTCCCGAAGCGTTGGATTGCAAACAGAACTACCAAAATTGCCACGGTGATCCATACAATTTGATCTGTGTGAAAATTAAAAACAATTTTTGCATGAGTTCTGCATCAATTCAATCCTTCTCTAACTATTCTCTAAAGGTCATGTCTCCTAATTAGGCTTACACGTCCAGATTAATATATACATGTGCAACCCATATTTTGTTGTTAGTAATTACCTGTGGTCAAATCCGGCACCTTTTCCTTGAGGCCACTGACAGCTGAGAGCACTGAGTATTTTGTGAGGACAAGACAAGCAGCAAAATAATCGATCAGATGACATTGTACAGATGCTGAGGTGATGTTCTTATCTCTAAATCAAAACAGAAGATGAGTAGTAGTACCCGAAATAGGAGGAGTGAGAACAGCATCGCTGATGACCATCGCAATTGCAAGGATGGTAAGGAGAAACAGGGAAATCTTGGCCGACTTGCTTGTCTCAAGCAAATGCTTGAGCCACTGAGCTCTCCTGAGTGTGGCCGACGACGGCTTCACATGGCTGCTGTAAAAGCTGGAGACCAGCTCATCTTCGGCCTGATGGTTAGGGAGCAGGCTCACCTTGGCGTATCTCGAAATCAAAGAGTAGAGTGCAAACGTCCCTCCTATATAATATTTTTGTTATCAACTCATCAATTTGTCTGAATTGTATGGCTATGGCATGGATGCAGGCTTTTATTAACACACTAATAAGTAAGTAACTAACCATCGCCGTCATCGTTGGCGTGGAGCGCAACCAAGACGATCTTGATGGCGGTGAAGAGCAGGAAGCTGTAGATGATGAGGGAGAGCACCCCCAGGACGTCGTCAGGGTGGCCGATGTCGTCCCGGAACGTGCTCGAGTAAACGTACAGCGGCGACGTGCCGAGGTCGCCGTACAGGATCCCCACGCACTGGAACGCCAGCCGCAGCGTCGTCGCCCAGCTATCCTGCATGCATGTTCGGCCGGTCCATACTCCATAGTCAGTCAGATGCATGCGCATGCAAAACTGGGTTATTATTAAACTGGGTCTACTTGTCTGGCTGTACCACCATTGACCATTACATTCGCATACATGCATGCTCCCTCGATACTAAAAACACATTTTTTTTATCGTAAATTTAACTTGATTTATATAAAAAATATGTATAATATTTATATCTTTGAAGAAATTTGTTAAAAAACTAGATTTAAAGTTTTTTCAATAATACCAATTATATAGTTAAAGTTGATCCTAAAAGACGAAAACAATGTTCTTTCCAGAACGGAGAGAGTACCTTCAAGAAAACGTATGCTAAAAATACTAATGGTCACGGAAAAGATATAGACGCGGCGGCCAAGGCCAACTGCGAGGCAGCGCGCGAGGGCCACGCATGCATGTGAAATTAGGAGGAACCGTACATGATGATGAGTGTGTCCTGCGCCACCAGCATGGTGGTGACCCGTCACCGCCTCCCGGAACAGCGAGTCCTGCCGATCCACGACGGACGACGACGCTCCATCCAGGCTGCCGCTCTCGATGTCGACGGCGACGGCGGCGGCGATCTCCGGCCGGTCGCCATCTCTACTCCTCTCGGCAGAGAGAACCATCGATAATGGATCTACACCGGAATGGCACCCTGCTCCACTCGATCTGCTATGTGCTATCTGGCTTATTGCTTATTGTTCGATCTCTCTACAATAATCTACAAGTCCTGTGTTCCTAGCTCACCATTCCCCTCGATGCTTTGCACCCTTTTTATAGGCAGAAGAGAAGAGTACTACATGTGGTGGCTGCTAAGTCCGTTCCTCCATGTGATTCCCTAGCTAGCTAGGAGTAGTATACTAGTAACTTATACAACTGCGAATTCTTTATTAATTAACGGCAAGTTGCAGACGAGAAAACGGAAACGGAACTAGTACTACATACGTGCTACGAATAGTAGTAGTTTATTTCCTTGGTATCTGAGATACTACCCCTCACGCCCTATAAACAAAAATGGAGGGAGTATAGCTCTACCGTTTTGCTACTGATCGTGTTGTTGCTTGTGCTGCCATCGTTTACTTAGCAGTAGTGGCTCGCGCAGCGAGTTGCGAAATTTGACTCGGCATGCGTGCAGCTCCCACGCGACGCCAAATCAAAGCCCGGATTTTAAACGACGCCGCATATCGCCCTATATATCCGTAGTATGGCGCCGCAAGGTTATATTACGACGGAATGACTGGTAAACACAGGATGGGCGGCCGATCGACAGCCAGTCATTAATACGATTATTCGGTTTGCACCGGTCAAAACTCATTTGTTTCGTGTCTGCTTATCCAGTTTTTAATGTTTTAAGTTATTCAACATAGGTTACGTATCAAGGGAAACGATGATAAGCTGACATTTTCACCATTGACTTGTTAGTGCCTTCTCAAGGGTGCCACCTCAGCTAGCTCAAGCCTCATAGGAATCCACATTATCATTTCTCTTACGTACGTGGAAGAGAGAAAAATAAAAAGCGAAGAGACTCTCTTATCTCAACACCTATATCGCTCAGAAAACGAGGTAGTTTGTGAACCTCCTCATGAAGAATGAGAGGGGAAGGAGAAAAAATATAGAATAAAAAATAGTTTACATATAGGATTCACATAATGAGGTTGCAATAAGATGACATCTATGAGCTAGATGTTGTCTCTCTTAGTGTTGGGGACACCCTTAGTAGGTTTAATTTCGGGGGGTCTTTACATATTATTCCTGACTCATTTGATTTCATTAATTTTTTTTTTCTTGTTGCTTGCTTTCTTTGTTTTTTATTCACCTGTACCTCAATTCCGTATAAAAAGTCCAACATGTGCTCCTGCATGGGCTATAACCTCCGGAGGCTTAAGCATTACAAGTTCATGTTTAATAACTATAACCAATAGAAAAAAGGTATATGATACACTTTATGACGTTTTTTGTCCTCTTTTGGGACTCTTGGTGCCAAAAGCAAAATATAAAATGTCAAAAGTTTTGTTGGTGTTTAGATCTATTTTGCAAAAGATGGATCAAAACACCAAAACTTTTTGCAAAATGGAGAAACTAAACACATATATATTTCTTTTCTAACATAATATGTATATAAATACTCTATAATCTCTATCTAATTATGGTAAATTTATTATCCGTGTGTATTCAATATACATGTACTTTACACCTTAGCTCAAGTTATTATTTTTGTCTTACGACATCGTGGATCTAGATTTTTACATGTAAATTTACAGGTTTACTTTATATTGTTTCGCAATGGTTTAGGTGAGTAATTTAGATGTTGATTTTTGAGGGTTGGTTTCTATTTTTAAAATGGTAGAACTGCACATAATTTTTTTTTTGAAGAAGTAATATAATATGCTGGCTATTATTATCTAGTATTACCTTCTCTCTCCTATTTACTCAATTTCTACATAATACTCAAGTACGGAGCAGATATTTACTTTCTTATCTCTATCAGTAGGTGATAGATTTTACTTGACAATTATTCGATATAGTTTTTCATGCCTGTTCATAGATGTCTTCTTTGCATTGCAACTCCATGTCCTTTTTTTGAAATCACTCGTTTAATCATATTATAAAACAATAGTTATAGAGATACTTTCTTATCTCTATCCAGTTGTTATTTTATATATTTTCCCATTCTAGTCTATTTTTTCTTTATATGTCAAGTCAACATGTCTGTTTCACTTATGTTTAGTTGAATCCCCATACCTTCAGCTAAGTGTATGACATAGAAATCGGCATATTATCACATCCTCATGCATCATGCATGCATGTATACCATGACATATATTATATATTTGAGTACTATATTAGTATACTTTTTTCAAATCTCATCTACCCGAACCCCCACCCCTACTATACCTAAGGGTCACATGTAATCTATGTAATATACAGTTTTGCTAGGTTTTTGCTTGCAAACGGGTTTGCAAAAAAAATTGTCAAAATATATCCATGTGGGGTCTTGTTTTGAAGAGTTTATTGCAAGGAACACCATGGTGCAGTTGGATTTTAATTGCGATACTTGGTTTAGGTGCTACGACTTTTTTTCTATTTCAAAAGAAATAGCTAGTGGGAGATAAATGAGCCTTAGTGGGGGTAACTCCTTTGATGATATTAGCTGAAATCACTTTTTAAAGAATGAAGCAATCTGATTGGGGGGAACCCCTTAGTAGAGCTTAGCTTTATAGGAGTATAGGATTACTTTCTCTAATAGAAGAAATATGGGCGTAATTTAGATATAAATTTTATATTACTTTAGATTTATTTTTCCTGCTAATGGCATGATTTTTCATATATAATGGCATAAGTGGGTACTTTTGATTAAGACTATATGGGCTATTTAAGTTATATTTTAGAATAGTTGACCTGGGTAATAATTAGTATAAAAATAGTGTTACTTTATTATTTTTTATAATATGGAGGGTGGTAATCTTTTCCTAAAAAGTCAAGGTGGATAATTGTATCCATCATATTTTACTTTCCACAATGCTCCGATCCCATGCACCTCTCTTTTCTATCCATGACCCTGGCTAATGACCTATATATACTTGCTCATACGAGTTAGAACAACGCGTACACACGTTGCCTGCTCATGATATTTAGTCTGATCCTTAGACATATCGGAATAGTTTTTTTTTTTTTTGAAGGAAAAGACTGTGGGGGAGATCCCCACAGTGCATCAAAAACCTTTTATTAAAATGGAAGAAAAAAAGAAGAGAGTTCTTACAAAGTGCTTAACTGAAAGCGTCTAGCCAAGCGCAGAATGATGACCGCAAGTCACCACGGAACCTAACTAGCTAGAGCGAACACTGATGTTTAAAGTTTACAAGCCAAGAACTGAACAACGGTTGCTTCCCACGGAAGATATTGTCGTTTCTGGATCTCCAAATTTCCCAAGCCGCTATCATCACTAGCTCAATGAAGAAAGGCAGGTTAGAATCTCTTTTTCCCTGTGCCATCCGCTGGAATATGCTGGGATGATCATCCCAATTGACCTGAAGACGCTGCCAGCATTGCTTTGCGTGGTTGCTAAATATCCAAGTAATAAGTTGTTCAGGTGATCTGCGTATAAGTTGTACCTCCCGTTACCATGCACAAATATGTTTGCTAGTTTAAATACAGACATGTAGAGGGATACTTAAGATGATTCTCATAATTTCATAGCTTCTCCAAAATAGAATAAATCCAAATATATTATTGCAAAAGATAATTAGACTATGCTAATTAAATTGATCACCTAAGTTGTTCTAACTTCTGTGAGAATTTAATTTCCCTGCTGGAATTTATCCCTTCTTCTGCTGTAAATAACATATATTGTGAAGGTTCCAATTAGGAATACTATCACTACCCCTCTTCTGACTTTAGATGAGTAGGACCAAAAGTCACCGCTGACGTACCTTCATTAGGTGTCAAGAACAGCTACGTATAGAGATCTGCTATTACGCACGCCCTTTGCTTCTACACTGTCCAAACTCTGAAGGTTAATTTATTTGCTTGTACATACGTTGGCTGTGAACGGAAGACACTTCTTTCCCCAAAAAATAGGTAGTGGATGTGCAGCTTTCATGTAAGAAATAGAGTCCATCCGAGGCTTCATCTATCAAGCAGACGTAAAGGTACTGTAGTTAATTTGTAGGAACAAAGTTATTAGCTGCCAACACATTGGAAGATGAAATAAGGCGCTGAGACGTGGTTGCTTGCTTGATCCTCTCTGCCATGAACACTCTAGAAGTAGACTTAGAATATGGTAAATAGACTTAGAATATGGTTCAGAAGCTAAACGACGGCAGAGGTATCACTATCACCACCCATGGCAAAACTTATGAGAAGATCCAACTTTAATTTCCAATGTCTACATACGTAACCTGCAGACAACTCCAAAACATGACACTCTCAGGCTACTAGTCACCTGCTCCCAGGAAAATATATAGAAACGATGCATGCATCACAGCAAAATCAACACCGTCGTCATTGATGGACCAAATCTACTAGTATATCATATAATGAAACATACATGCATTTAATTTAACTACACAACCACGCACACCACCGTACCAGAACAGAACAAAGTCATGGATCCTGGCAAGAGAAGTCGTATAAAGGAAAGACAAAGACAATGCAAACAACGACAGCTCCTGATGATATATATAAAGTCGTACCATGGATGCACTTGGACATCTGACCAAAACAAACAAATGAATAATCTCTCTTTGGAAGTTGGGACATGTGGTAGCCGTAGTACGGTCAGTACGGAAGTGGTTGGGGATAAAATATATAACATTAGCTACGCTCTTGTCCGTACGTATTGCATAGCGAATAAGAGTGCATGTACAACCGTATGTCCATATCAGACTCCGTCGATCATTAGGTCCCATACAGTCTGCCACACATGCACGTTCCTTCCTGGTTCCTTCCTTCCTATAGTTCACTTAAAATGGCACCTCCTCCTGTGCTCTAGTAATCCTACTCTGACAAGTGAGACAACGATATGTGGGGTATACATTTAAAGAATCAACAGAGGTGACCACACATATCTGTTGGACGTCCAAGTATAGATCATATATCCTTAACACACCATTTATTTTCTTCTTAATTAATATCTAAGGAAAAATGTCTTGTCTCATAGACAAATCAGATTACTCTTGGAGGATCGGAGTAACAATTTAGTTTTCTTTCAAGTACTTGTCCTTATTACACACAAAATGCATGTTGCTTGCGCATAATATTAAATCAAATATTCGTCGATCCTAGAGTTCAATTTCGAAAAGGCATATAGTAGTCTACGTCACTTGTTTCCATTATTTTTTTATCTTGCGTTTCCTGCTGTTCAATGTGTCAGCATAATAGCGTATCTGTCTTATCAGTGCGCGATCATACTTGGTTGTCATATCTATCCTTGAGATAAGATCATAGAAGTCCATAAGAGACAAAACAAATGGGCCTGTCCGTACACATGTAAGTGCCAAAGTCAAATGCATGAGCAAGAACAAAGCATGTGAATTAATGCAGCCGCTAAAAATAGAGTATTTGTAAATTAGTATAGCACACGTATATATTGCACTTTATTTGACAATTCAATATATGGACTCACGACATTACATGGACGCCGCGCCACCTCATTTGTCTAGTTCTCAAGTCAAATCAGCCACGAAACTTAGAAGCGGTCGGAGGAAAGTGCCATGCCAGATGACCATACAAATGAAGTCAAAATATGAAACTATACAATGCAAGTAGCCAGCTTGGTTCGGCCTTAATATTCTAGGTTTTTTTTTTCCCTGTGAAAGCTAGGTCGCTGATATATCATCAGTTCTATTAGTTTACGAATGATACTAGCCCGCAACGCCGCCTGGGCTTAAGTTAGCCTTGCAACTGGATGGTTAGTGGTGTGTTGAAGATCCTTCTTGGAAGAAGCATGCGATTATTTTGTGATGCAATAGTAGTTACATTGTTGTCTTTTTTGTGTTTCTTGCTGCTCTGTTAGTGCTATAGGTACGGGGGGCCATAATAACCATGGGACCATGGCCCATTCCAGCTGGGCCTTTAGAAATATAGGGATCTAGAGGTGGCTATCTTAAGCTATTTTACACCTAGAAATTCATTTTCAAAAGAGGACATCTTAAGTGACCAAATGGATAACTTTTTTCCATATGCAATCAGGTAATAAAAAAATTATATCAAAATTACAGACCTCGGTGAAATCGAATAAAACTTTATAGTGAGCGACTCATTTAATAGTTATATGAAATTATGAGTACTTAAAATAACCTTGGATGAAGGAATTCTCTACATGTAGTTGACAACTTTCTCATATATGATCATTTAAGGTGTTAATTTTCAATACATAGTTCGGAGAGTTGAATATGATCATTTAAGGTCTTAAATTTTCAATGCGTAGTGTGGAAAGAAAACAAAAGAACAGCACATCCCTCTTCAGATTGCTTTGTAGCTGAAATGGTAAGAAGGCTACCACCAATGTAGAAAACTCATCACCGTCAGTTCTCACCGTTATTTGTGAAAGTGAATGACGACCACCATAGTTTTCATCGTCCAGTTACCCTTTTCAACGAGTCCTTGTTCGGATGCAAACAAAGCAACCACATCTGACAACAAAGTCATCACAGACATCTCGATATCAACGATCATCATCTATCACTAAAAGAATAATTATAAATAAGTTTGACGTACTTAAGGCAAAGTTTAAAACAAGTCATTATTATTACACAATTTACGTCGTTAAGCATACTATACACTAGTGTCAAATTTTGAATAAGGACACATGATGAGAATGTGTGGACATAGTATAGTCGAATATAACACGGGACAACGGGAATATATATGCATGTGAGTATGGTTTGCTGGCTGCTTGTTGAACACAAATTAGTAAATAACCTATCTATGATATGGGCCGACCGGCAAAGGGCGGCACGCCATGCACGATTTTTTTGAGACTTGTTGGTGTCGGTTATTAGTTTAACATATCTTGACCGCATGAGGTGTGTCCTACTCCAAGACGAATCCAGATAGCGTTGATACATGCATGCATGCATATAACGAAGCGAAGTCCATGTACATACCCCACTGACAACGATGATGCACGGCCGGTTTGAGGAAATAAAGAGCTCCAGGGATTGGTCAGCGCTAGCGGATAACACGACGCCGCCGGCAACTGTGCATGCAAGCAGGCAAGCATCCACCGATTTCCCACTAGCTTGCATGCAAGCACACCTGATTCCCTTCCCGTTGATTTCGAAGGAACACTTGGTCAAAAAGTTGTGCCGGCGTCTGATACTGCAAATGCTGTGACATCCTGTGTCTTCTCGGCCTCAGAGAGCGACCCGACCCAATACTAAGGTGTCCGGCCCAATGTGGATTGTGTGATGTACGTACTGGGTGCTATAAGAGTTGAGTGAGAGAGGAGGGAAGGAATTTTGTAGAAATTAATAATTGAATCCTAGACTAAATCCAGCCATCGTGACATTCCTGCCTCTTCCCATCTCTCTTCTTCTTCTTACTCCTTCCCCAAGTCTTCTCCTCACAATTAGTTTCAGACTCGGTTCTAATCTTCCCCATCCCCACTATACATGTTTCCAGCATGCCCAAGGTGCCATGGAGCCTAACCTCAAGCTTATTCTTGATGAGATTCAGAAGTCGAGAGAGGAGTCCAAGGAGTACTTTTGGCATCGCTTCGACGAACATGATGCACAGTGGGAAAGTCGCTTCTCCGACTTTGAACACGACAGCTCCGCCGCCGTCGACCAACTTTTCGACACATCGAAGTCAGCAAGCGCGTTGCTAATCTGGCGGTTTCATTATTTCTATTGGCAATTTTATTTCTTAACAAAATCACCACTAGAAATGCATCATTTCTATTGGTGGTTTTCTTAAGAAACAAGCACTACAAATGGATTTCAACGGGCGGTTTTCTTAAGAAACAGCCATTAGAAATGCACTAGAATTTTAAAATTTGAATTTTTCAAATGACTTCAACTGGAGAAACATTCTACATGAAAGTTGTAGATCTTGAAAAGTTATAAAACTTTGTGGTTAAATTTTTTTCATTTGAAAGCATCTAGTTAAGAATAATTATCTCTAAAGTTGAATATTTGAAATTCAAAATTTTTGAAAAAGTCTTGGATGGAGAAACACTCTAAATAAAAGTTGCAGATCTCCAAAAATTATGAAACTTCATTGTTTACCACTTTTTCATTGAAATTCGTTTAGAGGTTGAAACAATCAATTTACACTCAGTTTAGTATAATATATGGGAAACTAAAACGTTATCTAGAAATAAGTGATAGTGTGGTGCAGTGATAGAGAGGAGTACATGCGAGAGGGAGGTCAAAGGTTTGAAAGTCTAAACGCACCGGGATGGGCAAGTGGCTGGCCGGTGGAGGCCTCCTCGAGCTAAAAAAATTATAGAATCAGATTTGTACTAGTTGTTCTCAAAACACCGTCCGTAAAAAAAAAAACTAATTTTCACTAGTCACTCTCATTGAGGGTTTAAAAAAACACCAGTAAAAATAGCTCTATAACCACCGGTACAGAGCTTATTTTTACTAGTGCTCCATGCTTGAGTTTGAGAAGGTTCAAACTTCAAACAGGGTATTCCAAATGGTCTTATCTTTCAGCGTCCTGTGTATGCGGATCTGTCCCTAGCAGGGGTGAAAATATTCTGTTTTTCGGACCATCGAACGATGATGTTGATTTCCTAATAAATGACCTTTATTAGGTTCTTCTCCTCGACTGCGCTAGAATTTGGTTCACCGAGATAAGGTGAGTCGATTACGCTCTGCTCTGTAAGTTTGAGCATGATGGTTGGTAAAATTTGTTGCGGTTCAGTCAGGTGCTGCCCGAGCATTTGTCTGATTTAGTAACGCATATCTTAATTTTCTTTTTTTTTTGCAAAATAATCAAATTTGATTTAATCTCTTTAGAAAGCTTCAGTTTGAGGTGAGGAAAAAATATATTTTCTAAAGCGACATCAATGAGTCATTTCGCAAAAAAAAAAGAAGAGGTAAACAACATTTTGATGCATCCATGCCTATGCATTTAATTATTTTTTGGAATGCTTACTTCGGGGTTTTTTTAGTGAAAAGGAAAAGTTGTTATAAAATTTTACCAGGTTATCTTTCCTTTTTTGGCCTGCTCTTGCAACCGGCCTGCTAGGCTCGAATTCGCGCCCCCCACCTTCTTGGACCGCACTCGCAGCTCGCCAGCAGCCCCCGCGGGGCCGGTTTCCTGGGGTTCACTGGGCTCGGCCGAAAGAAGCGCCTCAGCATGTTCACAAGAAAAAGCAACAAGGAAAAAATCGCAACGGCCCATGAGACAACCCTGTGTGTACTGGGCTTTGTCAACCAACCATTTTAGTTTCCTTTTAGTTGAGCCGCATCTCTATATATTGAAAGCGAAAGCGCGTGCAAAAGAAGGCCACACAGCGTGCCACGTCGCCGGTGATTCCCGGCCGTCCGATCGGCCGGACGGACGGCCAAGATCTAGCCAATCCCGGTTGTTTTACAGAAAAGACCTCGAGCTTTCCATAATAGAACCCGCCGTCCTATCCCCTCTCACAAAAGAATCTTACAAAAAAGCCCTCCAGCTTTGCACAAATGAACCCGCGGTCCAGGATCCCATGGCTGGGCCTTTTATGGGCCGGCCTCTCTCCCGCTCGGACCCTTTTGTGGCTGATATTGGGCCCAGGTGGGCTGAATTCGGTCCAACTTCGTTTTTCTATTTTTCTGAAATTATTATTTGTATAAACCGCCTCAAATTTTGTAAAAATCGTAATAAATTAAATAAAAATCAGAAAAATACCAAACTAAGTTTGTTGAACTCCACACAACTAGCACTACAATATAAACATATAACATCGCATGTTTTATTGTAATTTTATTGTTATAAATATAGATATAAATTTATCTACAGTTTCCAAAAAATAATTAATAGAGTCAGTTTATATTGCTACAAAATTTTAATCATACCATACCTACACCACGTATAAAATAAAACTATTTATTATTTAAAAAACAAAACTCTTTTTTACTCATGAGATGCTCCTCTCTCTTCAAAAAGACATTAAGCATTTCTTTCTCTACAACAAATATAGCAAAAAAAAAAAGATATTTCTCTTTCGATACCTAAGACAATATTTTACTTAAACAATACAGTTATTCAAAATACATACTATGACAACTATGTCAAAATAAAAAAACAACGGATTTGTCTTACCTACATTGCTTAAAAAAAATATGTACCTACCTACAAACAACTATTACTACTCTACGTATGAAACAAAGTCTACAACAACTACAATACTACGACGATGGAATACGGGCCCTAAGCGGCAACACCGCGTGCCTTTCTAGTTTATAGGAGAAGACGTACCTTTTCATCCCTCTTCACTTGGTATTGCTCTTTAGTGACGTTTGGATTGTGGGTTATAAGAGACGAGATGGGGAAAGGGAAATAGATGGACGACTAGGATTAAATGAAGAATGGATGGCTATGATACATTAATACCCTTTAGAGGGAGGGATATCATTTCCCTATCCCATTTGCCAAACATGCCTTTTCTGATATTGATATCCAAATCTCCCTTTTTTAATAAAATTTAGGATTTCTTTTATTTATACGTGTCTTGTGAGCATTTAAGTGATTAGCACAAATTCCCTTAGGATAGCCTCAGCATAAGTATGTCTTGTTTGCAACACTCCCATGCGTTGGAAAATGGTATGGCAAATTTCATCCCTACCGAAAACTTTTATCCCATGTATATGAAACTCACATAAAAATCACCGAGACTGGCCTTAGAGATCTCTAGTTATTAGTAATTATTAAGATGCCAGGGACGTGGCATACAAAGTAACTGAGAATTGAATTCAATTGGCAAATAAAAAAGCTGAGAATTCAACGCACAAAGTGAAATGAACCAGCTCGGAGAAGAAATTTATTGTGTTGTTTGAAATCAACCAGTAACATCGATGAGGATCTTTCCAAGAATGGTGGGGGAGATGCCCTGTCTCCCTCTCCTTTCACTCTCTTCCCCATCATCATGATCCTCTCCTAGCTTCTCTTTATGAGTAAAAACCTGGGATCTTTTCAAGCACCAAAAAGAAAAGCCCCCTTACAATAATCCAATTCCTAAGCCAAAAACATCCCGCAAAAACAAAACACCCCCTCCTGTCTACCATAATCCATGTACACTTGGGTGTACAGTGCTCTCTCAATCTGAAGCTCTTCAGTCTGGTTCTGCACTTGCTAAGTAGTGAATCACCATGTGCCTTCGGTGCCACACTGTTGAGCCATGTCTTGTTTTTGTATACGTACGTATGTATGTGCTTTCCTTGTAAAAGAGTGCAAATCATCTGGTCGTTCTTCACTCTAAAACTTTGCATTCCAGATTGCATTCTCACTTTCACCGCAGCGCTGATGGACTTCCTTGATCCGATCAGCAGATTTGCAGATGCCACTGCAGCTCCAGTCGAACGAGGCGACGCACACGTTCCCCGCCTGTGCCTTCCATTCGCAATCTGCACAAGTTTGCCAGGCATGATCAGCTCGAATGTACCACAAAATTTGAGTCGAGTTTACTCTGATCCATCAAATTGAAGTGACTGAAAGTTTGGTGTGCATGTCAGGCAAAAAAACATCTCAGCTGACTGCTGACAGCTCTGCTCTTATGACATGATGCATCTTTGCCACTACGGTTCTAAGGTAAAACGTTTCTTCATTTTGCAGCTTCAAATTCAATCATACCAGAAGTGTAAGAAAGTTCAGATGTCTCATGTCATGACAGACTGCTAAAGATGGTTAACACAAACAATGTTGACAAGCACATGCTTCTGCTGACAGCTGATGGCACACCTAACCTACTCTCTGAAGTTGACCATCAACTACCCCGAACTGCCTGTTTCCCCAAAGAATCCACACAAATCACGCATTCTGTGTATGCAAAAGACCAACCACCGACACGGTTGGAAGTCCACTAACATCACATGCTGACACCAACTAGTTCGCGTGGAGGAAGCAACTATGTATGCTAAATCTCTTTCTCTATCCAGAAATTAACACAAGCTCGCGCCAAAAGATAAACAAGACTATGCCTGCTAACAAACAGATGGGAAAGCATCAGGTATACCTGGTGGCGTGCCGCAGCAAAGCCGACGATCATCGACGTGTTCGACGTCCAAACCGATGAACCAGGATCCCAGGGATACATCCTCATTAGCATATTTGTGCAGGACATGCCTGAAATGCCACCATCCAATCATCATGGGTCAATGGCCTGCATGTCTTATATATATTCGTACAAGAAAATCAGGGGAAATATTCAGGTACAAATGCTTACTGGTTGAGTGCTATGTAGGAGGCCAGATCTTTGGAGATGGCGTACAGCTGACCGGTCGCATGCCGGAAGTATTTGTTTCCCCATTCCCCGAATTTCCAGTATTCAGGCTCGTGGTACCTCACACCCCTGACAACAAGAACATAGAACATGAACATCTATGCTGCTGCTTCTGTTGCAACAACAGGGCAGATCGAGCTAATGGCAAGACTGAGACGAGGCTAGCTTACTTCTGAGCTAGCACTGGGCCGGATTTCATGCAGCCAACATAAGCTCGAGGCTTGGACCGATGTTTTGCTAGCGTGTTTCCAAGAGTTGCTGCAGTTTTGCAAAATCCTGTTAGTTTACTGTTTTGCCGACATCTGAACATGGAACGACACGTACTAGTGTTGTGATATAAAAGTCAGATTAGAGGGTAATGTTCTGCACACACCTATATTTACATGTACATCGTCGTCGACCTTGATGTAGTACTCTGCATCCCACATGGACACAGCAGCGACGAAGTACGCTTTGGTCTTGGCTGCCAGTTCCAGGTACCCTTCAACATGGTCCTGAATGATTGGAAACCAAGGATAGATACTTCATTCAGTTGAGCTTCAGCACGTGGGTACTATACACAGACAGCTAACATCCTACTGAATCCAACGGAAAATTTACCAGCCTCATGAAGTCCTCATGTTTCCTGTCCTCTGCATCAATTGCTCGATCAAGTATGCCGCCAGGAGTCGCACTAAGTGTTATGACAAGACAACAGTTTCTGATTTAGTAACAGTAAGTCATTGTCCGAACAACGTACAGTTACTACCTACTATTAGTACATTTCAAGAAAATGTCACTCTGCTCATAACTACATGAAGAAAAAAAAAATGCCCTCCTCTTCCTCATTTCAAGAAAACAAGATGTCCCACATGAACTGAACTCACCTATGACCGATGACGAACCGAATGATAATGCCCTTCTCTTCCTCCATCTTTCTCCTCTTCTCACCTGTCGTGGAAAGAAAAGGTCAGAGAAAAGAAATGACAAGGCAGGAGGTTCATTGGAAGCACAAGATGTGCAAATAAACCTTGAGGCATCCACGTAGCACGGACTGAATCTCTTCTCTTCCGGCTGCTGAAGGCAGTGTTTATGCCAATGACCATGAAGTACTTCCGTTTCCCTGTGGATTCGGACATTGGGGCACCATTCAGCATGGACTCCTGTGACGCCTTTGCAGACGCCAGCTCCATTTCGAGGTTTGATATTGTTTTATCCAGCGTCCTGATTGGTCACAGAAAAGAGTTTACCATAATAAGTAAGCCTAAGCGAAACAAATAGTACAGCATTGGCATGCTGTCACCGTGGCTATAGCTACTTACTGTATAACATCTTGAGTCCTTGGAACCTCTCCAGGAACGTATTTCGCGTCATCGGTCTGTACCACGAGGAGAAAGTTTTACAGAGATGTTTCATGGTTCTGAGCAGAACACTGAAAGTGAAAGCAAAACTGCGGTGTGCATACACTTTTCGGAGCGCAGCCGCCGGCTACAAGGTTCATCTTTTCCACCTCGAGCGTCGACCTCCTGATGATCTCCTTCGGCTCCGGCATTGTCCACATCCTGCATGAAATCTGTTGTTTAGCACTTGCGTACTCAGCTTGCAATGAAACTCTGTTTCAAAGTGTTGAAGAATTTTCATGAGCCTCAACGTCTCCGGTAAAGCTTTTGAGTACTCCTGACAGTTTTCTCATAGGGAACTGCAGTCTTCCTAAGTACTAGTACATTGTATAGTTTCGGGTTTGAAAATGTGCCGTACAACTGAAACGATTTAACAGAGAGAATTTTCGGCATAAACTTCAGAGGCAATCACAGACAGACAGAATATCGTTTGAACAGGTTCCTCTGACAGACAGATAAATAAAAAACACTGTATTTCAACAGCAATCTCGGTGACAATCACAGAGTGCATTGTTTTTTTCCCTTTTTATTTACCCTCACAAGAAGTATGTAGAAGGGTGCAGCAATAAATTATAAAAAAAAGTTTTACCACCCTGTCTCTGCTGGTGGGCCCGGGGCCGGAGCAACCAACCTCGGTGAAGAAAGCAAAGCACAGTGGACAGTGCGCCCCTGGGAGGACTGTGTTGTCGGCGGCGGGGCGTCGACAGGTAGCGTTCAGCTTTCATGGAGGCGGACCGCTGCGCTGCGCACCGCGCACGGGGTAAATGGTCCGCCCGCCCGCCTTACCTGCCGGCGACGCAATCGCACGGCGGCAGGCACTTCCGGAATCTTTCGCCAGCGAATAAAGGCGCGGGGCGTCACGGACGTCAGCCACCAAAGTACAAGAGCCCCAAGAAGTCTCCACGTTCACCACGGGCGCGCCATCGGGGCCCTCTTGATTACTGTTGCTTTGGTTGAGTGGAGACTAGAGAGAGAGAGAGTGCGATGCCGGCGATGGAAGTACAGCAGCGGCAATAGCTGCAGGAGGGAAGTAAGTACCCCATTGACCAGGGAAGGCGAAGCTGAGGCAGGACAGGAGGTAGAAGAAGAGTGGACAGACACACACACACACTGGAGTTTGAATAGACAGACATGGCTGCAAGAGAAGCTGGAACCGGGAAGAGATTCGTGCCATGTCTTTTTGTTTCTTTCAAATTTGTGCGACCTAATTAAACGATAAGGCCTATTTATGGTGGCAAGTGTCAACTTTTCAGTGAATTTGCGTGTACGAGAGTAGGATTATGATATTGTTTTCAGAACGAACAAACCGCAGAGACGATTCGAAACACCAAATCAAGAGTCACAGGGAGGAGGACTGAGGAGGAGCTGGAACTGGAACAGGGCGCGGAGGCAGCGAGAGCGTACCTGTTGGTGAAGAGGAGGCCGATGCAGAAGCTGCCGAGGCAGAGGAGGAAGGTCCATCTCTTGGAGATGGAGCCTCGCAGCACGAGGTCGTCTCCTCCTCCTGCTGCTGCTGTTCCAGCTCCCAGGAGTCCCCCACCCCTGCTCTTGTTGAAGCTCATCTTCTTGGCTCTCTAGCTACCCCTGCTCCTGTTTCCCAATCAATCTTAATTTGTTCCTCTCTCTCTTTCTCGACGACCCCAGGGGCCAGGGCACTCACTCTCTGAGTCTCAGCTCCGCAGGAGGTATATCACGGCCCTACTGCGATGCTCCTTCTCCCTCTCCTCCAAGACCACATGATCGCAGCCCAGGAACTGGAGGCACCAAGAAATGGTCCCTCTCCTCCTGCTCCTCCTCCTGCTGCGGCGGTCGCTCTCCCTTTTGTCAAGAGCAAGTCTCTCTACTAGCTACCTTTCTTTCGTCGCCCACTCTCTCTCTCTAGATTCCCGGGCTCCTAGCTCATGCCCAGGTCCGCCTCACCTCCTGCCCCGCGGCTGCGGCGGCCACCACTGGTTGGTGTTGGTGCCTTTGGGGTGAAGGGGAAGCTAGCTAGGCCAGCAGCAGGCCAAGGAAGACGAAAGGCAGGCAGGCAGAGGCAGCCACGGACACGACGCACCAACTGCGCGTGCGCGGCGCTGGCGGGAAGAGGAGTGGAGTGGAGTGGAGTCCGGAGGAGGGAAGGGATCTCTCGATCAGCTTTGCTAGTCGCGGCCTCGCTCTCTCTCGGAGTCGGAGATTTATTGGGCACAGTTCCCGGCAACTTGATCCGGTCTGCTCGTTTCTGGCCGCCCGCCCGCTCGCTCCATCGCACTGCTTCCTCGCTCGGTGGTTAACTACTACAAGCAAGCATTATAGTATTATTAATTTTCTTCCTGCTGGAGGTTTTATGTGCTGTATTAGTGTATAGTACTACTGTATAGTACTAGTGTATAGAGGTCAAGTGGCACCATTAATGGGGTGTGTAGTTAGCGGAGTTTGAACTAACGGGAGGAAATGCCGGTTTTGCCCCCGCTCTCGCCGGTGGTCAAGTCAATGGTGCCATGCATCCTCATCCTGTGACTGCCCCTGTTTGCAAGAAGCCCTCCCATGCTGCCATGATCCTATCCCGTGTGTCCCGGGGGGTCGGGAACTGTGCGAGTGCCTAGTCTGAGTTGTCTGACGAGATTCACAATGTAGTTGCGGTGTGTGTGCAAGTCAATTCTGTTGCAGTTTCTTTGGAAGAGCCAAGAGTGGATTTCTCGCTGCCCTCTTTAGTTCGCTATCATGTTTGGTTCAGTTAATGGAAATTTTTGTGTGTCATATCAAATGTTCTAACGATGTCGGAAGATATTTTTAAATACTAATAAAAAAATAAATTACATAACTTGCAAGAAAACAACAAGACAAATTTCTTAAGTATAATTAATCCATCATTATTGTAGCACAACATTGTCAAATCATAGACAAATTAGGCTTAAAAGATTCGCCTCGCAAAGTTATCGCAATTTGTGTAATTAGTT
The DNA here is from genome assembly GCA_015844335.1 of Chrysopogon serrulatus. Taxonomy (NCBI): domain Eukaryota; kingdom Viridiplantae; phylum Streptophyta; class Magnoliopsida; order Poales; family Poaceae; genus Chrysopogon; species Chrysopogon serrulatus. Next base: position 64,765 of record JADLZL010002245.1, read on the forward strand.
ATTTTTTAGACTACATTTAATACTCCAAGCATGATTCGATATGATAGGTGAAAAATTTTGCGAAACGGCAGAGTTTGCTTGTGGTAACTGCATTGACACACACAACCCAAGAAAATTCCCATGGTACTATTGTGCACTTGTAGAATTCAAATGGGGCCGGCCAGGCGTTGGTCCATGTGTAGGTAGTGAAAGATTACCACTCCCTCGGTTCCAAATTAATTGCTATGCATTTAGATATCACGTATGTCTAGATATATAGCAAGTTCTATGTAAAAATATCAAAGGAACTTATAATTTGGAATGAAGAGAGAGTACTATGAAGGAACTTTAGTTTTTTTCAAAGACACTTATACTTTAAGGTTTTGCTTATGAATTGTACGCATGACTCTGAGATAGTGAGTGAGGTGTCCTTGATCATTTTACTTTTGTTTTAAGTCAAGCTTTAACTTTAAACAAGTTGCAATTTTTTAATTAAACTCTCTGCCAAATATGCCTTGAGCCCTTGACTGTGCATTTGTACGTCTTCAATTTGATGTTATAATATACTGCCTCAGTTCAAAACAAATTAACTTATACACTTTGCTTTAGTCAAATTTCACGAATTTGACCAAAATTTATAGGAGTACTAATGTTTATGACACTAATAAATTAGCATATACCAATACACTTGAAATAATTTTTTTACCGTGTACCACCAATTTGGTGCCACAAATGTTGTACTATTCTCTAAAGCTACTAAAACTTAAATAACAACTTTGACGTCGTAGTGTATCTATAAAAAAACAATTTATTTTGGAAGTAGTAGGGGGTATATTTGTAAGAACTTAGCTAAAGTCAGAAAAGTCTGACTTGGAAACAAAACCTATAATTTGGACCACAACAGCTACAGTATAAAAAGAAAATAAGTACGATTATTATATTGAATAATAACAAACACGCAACCAATTAGTAGGGTAAAACAAAAGGAACTGATCCCGAGTACCAAAAGTATGCTCCGATCCTGAGCTAGCTAGCTTGTTGGCATCATATCCTTTGTGAAGAGGCAAAGAATCCAGTTCCCTTGCATTGTCCACTGGAGTACGTGCTACTGAATACTGATAGTGCCGTGCCCTTTACATTGTTCCATGTCACTTTATCTCTTCCTTAAGACGAATAAGAACAAAAACGTCTAGATAATCAAAGCTTATCGATTCCGACCCCAAGCCCAAAGCAAAGCACAGAATTTGACGATCGAATCGTGTGATAGATTTCTTCCCGATCGATGACGATTGACGACACTGCATCAAACTCAGCTCATAATGCATGCATGTATGGCCCAAATATAAGTTGGATCTGCATCTCCAGGGACGCTATGATGATGATGTCGTCGAAGCGGGCGATCGATCTATCGAAAGGGAGCTCTGGAATGGCCTACGTGCGTGTATGGCTACAGTCTATCTATTGCCACGAGCCACCAGGTGCTTACACTGCTACTACTAACGTGCACAATAATATATATATTATCTGTTTATATTTGTCTGGCCGCAAAATTACCGGCCGGAAGGGAGACCGATCGACGAACGCTGGCCGCATCGGAATCGGAGAAAGAAGATGCATGCGCTGGCCCTGGCCGGGCGATCGATCGGAAGACCGGCCGGCCGGCCAGCCGGCCGGCAACCGGCATGCATGCAATGAGCTGCGGCGGCATGGCAGGGCAGGGGTGGGGTGGGCATGCCCGGCGCATGTGAGCAAAGGGCGGGTACTGGGTGGTCTGAGCCCAAAATCCTCGGCACGCCTCATGCTACTCATGTGCGCTCTGCGTGCAATCATTGTGTGGATCATTGTCTACCCGTTCCAGCTTTACTGTAGATCCAGTTTTCACTACTAGCACTAGCAGGGATCGGAGCAGGAGCAGCATGCATGCTGCTGGCTGGCCGAATCAATAGCTCCGTAGACCGTATACTACTCGATTGCTGAAAAGGTTGTGATGAGGGCGTATCTGCGTACTCCCTCCGTCCCATGGAGTTTGTCGTTGGAAAACCGTGCCCCCTCACAAACACGTTTCCCGGGCGACGTTCTCAATGGGACGGAGGGAGTAAAGAAGACGCTGCCAGTAGCACAAGAAGCTTCCAAACTGATCGTCGTCGCAGTCGCAGCTAGCTACTACTAGCTAGGCTGGTAGAATAAGGCGGGTAATAATGCCGTCCATCTCCTCCATGCTCCACCGTGTAGTGTATGTATAGTAGTTTGTACGCACCTCGTCGCATTTCAGTTACGTTAGCGAACTCGAACACAGTTTTTTCTTGAGGACAAATATGTTGGTCCTGACTCCCCGTGAGGAATGAGAAAGAGAAATTTAGCTGGATGTACCTTAATGTGCGAGTGGAACTTTATTTTAGTTTCGTCGCGAGAAACAGTACTACTGACAAACTACCAAGTGAAATATCGCTCAAATCCACGTATACTATGTATTTACTGTTGCCGAAAAACACTTAGCTGACTTTGGTTTAGTGAGACAGCCTTTTCTTTGTCTATATTGAATAAATATTTGAGAAAATGAAAGACCCAAATAGGCGACCAGAGGGAGGGTGAATGGAAGTCATACAAAATTTCTTTCGAATGACCTCTGTCTCAATCAACCCTCCAAAAATCTAAAAACTCTCACACAAGTAGCTCTCAAATCAACAAGTGACTAGATGCTCTCCGGTAATACCAAAGAACATAGTGGAGTACTTGAAACAGCGGAAACCTTGTCATATATTTTTTATAATTTGGTCAAATTTCAAATGTTTGATTTAGAAGAAACCTTGGACGTAGCTCAAGCTTTTGTTTGCTAATAATACACAGACTCTGCTTTTTATTCTTGGTATTCAGATTGTTTGGCCAAGCAAAAAACTACATTTTTGCTTTTCTTGCTACATTGACATTGTTTTGGCAGTTTCTCTTTGTTCTCGGTGATATAACTGAGACATGTAGACTCCTTTTTCACTTGTAACAAACGGTCGTTACTTGCATTTTGTGGTGGTAATCATTTTATTATCACTATTACATAGTATCTGTGTTGCAAGCACGTGCAGCTCACATGCATCTTGCGTGGAGCTGAGGTCCCGCGCCCAAGTGCACTGAATCCTACGTAAGCAGTGGGCAGATTCCTCTTTCGTACCATGCCTTGCCAACACATCAACAATCTCCTGGTCCTGGGCTGAGCTCACAAGATGGTATGGAACGACGTGCTGTTCTTGATAAACTGTACAACGGATAAGATATGCTGGCACTTCTAGTTTACCAAAATTTAAAGTATAAACACTGGAGTTGCTGAAAAACTAAACAAAGTGAATGATCTCGAAAGAGGTGCGAGTTGTCCCATGGTTCATTTTCATATTGATGACCCGCCAAAATTGAACTTCGGCATTTTTTTTTCATATTACACACACTCACATCAATGAAGCCTGACATAAATCCTACCCCTGTAAGAACCTTCATAGACTAGGTTGATAAATTATTGAGACGAAGTTGACGAAGTTACCACAGAAATTTCGTTGTCAACGGAAACATCGCCTAGCTACCACTGAAAAACACACAATGCCGCTGAATCCTTGTATTAAAAAATGATAGCTACATACGTCCAATGCAAGGATCTTTAAATGTGGCTAATAACACTACCGGAATCGCTTCCTTTGCCGAGTGCTTGGCGCTTTGCCGAGAGCAATTTGTCGGGCACTCGGCAAAGGGCCTTTGTTTTGCCGAGTGCAACTCTCGGCATAGACATACACTCGGCAAAATAAGCTTTGCCGAGAGCCTCCCACTCGACATATCAAAGCACTCGGCAAAGGTCCACCTTTGCCGAGTGCAAACTCGGCAAAACCATTGCTCTCGGCAAAGCTCGCCGTCTGTCCCTCGCCGTCCAAGTTTGCCGAGAGCCAACCGTTAGGCTCTCGGCAAACATGCTCTTTGCCGAGTGCTAGGGACCAGCACTTTCGGCAAATTTCAAATTTTTTTTTTGGGTGTGCTAATCGGAAAAGGCAATGCAAGGATACCATGGGCAAGCACCTTGTCTTGTATGGGTTTACCCCGGACTATACCCGATGGGTCCACCATGGTGAAGCCCATCGAATGAGAGAGGAGGTGGTGAGAGCACGCGCCGAGGAGTTTGATGCCGATGCCGGGTAGCGGACATGTTAGATGACTTTCATCAAGCACCGGTTCGGTGATGGACGCACGGATGAGGAGGAGGAGCCGAGGCCACCGCTGAAGGCGTTCTATGATATGTTTACTTACGCACGGCAACCCCTTCACGGCCACACAAAGGTCTCTCGCTTAGACGCCGTTGGCCGCCTAATGGCGTTAAAGTCTCGGCTTAGCATGAGTCGAGACGCCTTCGACAAAGAGGCCGACAGTTGTTGGTAGCTTGCTTCCAGAGGCTCACACTCTCCCGAAGAGCACGACGAGTCGCAGATCGCCGTGCCCTTAAGATGCCGTATGATCGATACATGCATGTCCGAATGGGTGCGTTCTATTCGAGGAAAGAACACGCAGAAGCAAAGTACACGCCCGATGTGTGAATCCTCTAGGTATCCGGAGGTAGAGTCTGCTGATGGCCAGAAGAGGCAGCTTGACATCCCCGTGTCAGTCGTAAGGCACCTCCCTTTCATACCGAGGCTCCAACGGCTATAAATGACCGAATAATCCGCCAAACAGATGACATGGCACAAACATGGCAAACGATACAATCGACAAGATGGTGCATGTATCCGATGGTGAGGCGTGGACCCACTTTGATGGCATTCATCATGAGAAGGCGAAAGAGGCTCATAATGTCCGTGTTGCGCTTTGCAAATGCACGGGTTTAATCCTTTTGGCATGATGGCTGCGCCTTACTCATGTTGGCCCGTGTTTGTGATCCCCCTCAACCTTCCTCCCGGTGTGTGCATGCAAGCACAACACATGTTATTAACGTTGATCATTCCCGGACACCCGGGGAATCATATGGGTGTGTACATGGAGCCCGTGATTGATGAATTGATCGGTGCACGGAATGGAGTATGGACATATGACCGTGCTACAAAGAGAAACTTCGAGGATGTATGTGTGGTACCTTTACTCCATGCATGATTTCATTTGCGCACGCCATGTTACGTACTGGTGTGTTAATGGGAAGTTCCCTTGTCCAATCTGCAAGGAAACTCGAGGTTCATTTATCCGAAAAAGGGTACTAAGTTTTTCGGGGTTCGACCACCGCACCGACGCGGTTCCTCCCGCTTGACCATCCATTCGGGCGAGACAAAAAAAACTTTACTAAAGGACTCATGGTGACGGACCCTCCACCCCCGGATGTTGACTCTGCCGAGGTTCGTGAAAGGATAGAAGCCCTTGAGCTCAACTCGAGGAATGTGATGGCTTTGTGGGGTATGGTCTGCAACATATGTGGACGCATAAGTCGGGCTTGACTCGGCTTCCCTATTTTGATGACCTCCTCCTTCCGCACCACATTGATGTAATGCACACGGAAAGGAATGTCGCCGAAGCACTCTGGGGAACAATCATGGATATTCCCGAAAAGTTGAAGGACAACCCTAAGGCTAGATTGGATCCGCAATGTTGTGCGACAGCACCAAAGTTAGAGATGAGGCCTCCTAGATGTGGCAAGACATGGACAAGGCCCCGGTGATTATATATTGAAAAGGCCACAAAGAAGGGAAGTTCTAGAATGGATACAGACTATAATATTCCCCGATGGATACGCACTAATCCGAGGAGAGGAGTGAAGTTAGACACTCTACGAGTCTTAGGGATGAAGAGTCATGACTACCACATCCGGATTGAATGCCTTCTCCCAGCGATGGTGCGAGGCTATTTCCCCGAGCATGTTTGGCTAGTCATGGCGAGTTGAGCTATTTCTTCCGCCAGACTATGTGCCAAGGAGATATCTCTGCACCGTGATGGCGGACCTCGAAAAAATGGCACCCGTTTTGATCCGTAAGCTAGAGAAGATATTTCCATAGGGCTTCTTCACTCCGATGCAAACATCGATTTTGCACCTCCCATACGAGGCACGAATGGGGGGGCTCGTGCAATACCATTGGTGCTATCCGGTCGAGAGAGTTCTTAAGGTTCTTCGGAAGAAATGCGTAAACAAAAACAAAATCGAGGCTTCCATGGCGGAGGCACATATCCTCGAGGAGGTGTCCAACTTCACAACAACTTATTATAGTGACAACCTTCCGAGCGCGCGCATAATCCTCGGCCTCGTTACAATGATGGTGGAAATGACTCGAACCTCGGTCTTTTCGAGGGCAACTTCGGAGCGCGCGAGTGGATCGACAAACAAGATCTTGCTATATGATGAGTGGCGCTATCATGTTCTATGTGTTGACCAACCTTGACAAAGTGGAGCCATATATCACGTAAGTTGTGAACGCACTTGTTCCATACACTAACATTATTTCTTGCATCTAACTCCTATGATCTCGTTGGTATAGGGAATTTCTTCATGAATACTAGCGTCAATCGCGCCCTCCTAACCCGCAGGAAGCGGATGCTCTTCTTAGAAACGGTCTGGAAAATGGCAAACCTGAATTCATTTTATGGCTCAAGAAGAAGGTACCATCCCATTTAGCTCGTTTTTAGTTACATCTTTCGAGTTGCATGCCAACCTTTCGTATGTGGTCTTGGCTTGCAGGCCCAAATTGATACGACTATGACTCCCGAGTTGAGACAAGTTGCCGATGGCTTTGGCTTTAGGGTCAAGTCATTCAGTGGTTATGATGTCAATGGATATCGCTTCCATACAATGGGCTACGAGCAGCTTCATCAGAACCGGAGAACAACAAGTTCAGGGGTTCTTACGCCCGGCCAAGATGGGGTCGAGTATTATGGAAGAGTGCAAGAGATATACGAGCTCACTTTTCATGGTTCAACGCCATTTACTCCCGTCATTTTTAAATGCCACTGGTTTGATCCTGTGGTAACGAGACGGACCCATTCTCATCTTGGTCTAGTCAAGATTCAACAAGATACCACCCTACCCGGAGATGATGTGTATATTGTGGCCCAACAGGCGACACAAGTTTATTATCTCCCTTATGCGTGCCAAAGCAATGAGCACTTTGAAGGGTTGGGATATTGTGCACAAGGTCTTGCCACACGGCAAATTACCCGTCCTAAATGATGGCGACTATAACTTCAATCCAAACACATACGAGGGAGAGTTCTTTCAAAAGTGCAGAAGGGCTAGATGGGAGGTTCGAGATAGACTTGATCGGCGATAGAAATGGAAGTTGGCCCGTAAATTGTTGATGACGAGGGCGATGGAGATGAGGTTGAAAATGTGAGAGACTTACAAATGCTTGAGCGACATCGTTTAGGCAACGACGACGAGGACGACAATCCTCCATTGGGCGGGTCGAGTACTTTGACATGTTTGATACCGACGATGAGGCTTATGATCGATCATGAAGATTATACTTAATACATGTAATGCTATTTATTTATATGTTACCTTACGTTGTTGTTCTTACAAATGCCGGGATTTGCTTATTTAACCTAATTTTCTAATCATGTCTTATTGGTTCTTGTCAAATGCGGGTGCTTCGTTGAAGATGGTGGGCGGCCGGTCGGTGAACTGTCCTCGTTGTACAACAAGACAAAAAGCTGCAGTGGTGGCCGCGGCTCGTGAGACCTCCCGGGTAGAGGCGTGGGGCGGAGGAGCAGCGCACGAGGGGAGCCGCCACCTCCTCGGGACCGTGGCGCGAGGACGAAAGTAGGAGAGGGGACGAGGCCGAGGACGAGGTGATAGCTCCCCGCACGGACGAGGAGCGAGGAGGAGCGAGGAGGAGGAGGACGCGGTGGGTGCTTTGGTTCTACTTCTTAGGTACCTCGTCGAGTGTGTACTTACGCGGTCCCCGAGTCTCCCCGCAGTACCGCACCCGACGAGGCGGCCGGTGATTCGCCACGAGGACCAAAAAGTAAGTAACTTCCATGGTATTACTATTTCATATGACATTGGGAATTGAATTGTAAACTAATGCTATTGGTTAACCACTTTTTAGGAGGCGGTTGGTTGTGGTGCCGGGTGAGCACTCGCGCCCACCAAATAACGCCCGGGTCTTCTCTCGTAAGACGCACTACCCCGGCCCGGTGACGTCGCCAGGGAATGAGGAGCCTCCCCTGGGACGTTCGAGCACTTCGCCGTTGCCCTGCATCCGGAACATCAAAACAAGGCGGTGCGTGTCTTTCGGGGAGTTCGGGTAAGTCTTTCATCCAACCCTAGCAATCTTAATGCATCAAATTTATTGCACTTATCTTCAAATAAGAAATTGACCCTTTATGTTTGCGTGTAGACTTTTTTACAAATGCGAGGAGGGATACGAGGGCGGGGCCCGTGCATGTGTCACTAGGGCTCGCAAGAAGCTCGTCACCGACATTCACTACGAGGCGCGTCTCCGGGCCATCGTCAATTACCATGGCATCATCCTTGGGGGGAGAAGGTCACCAAAACACAAGCGAGGACGATGACGCCGACTCGGGACCAATTACCTCCACGGTATATAAATGATATGATCTTTCAGTTTACACATGTCTACTTTGATCTACTTATATGTGAAATTGTGACGTGCAGGCTTGCCCCCGGTGGTGCTCGACCACCAAGGCGGCGGGAGCAGATCGTGGGCAAGTGGTGCGGTCCGGAGTGGGAGGAGACCCACAACGCTAAATGGGAGTGCCGCTTGATGATGTCCGGCGTATTGCACCATCAAGGCGGCCGCAACCTCGCCCGGATACGCAAGCGCTTTGGGTAAGCTAAGTCGATGATTCTTCCCTCACTAACTTGTGATTCTAACTAGTGGTCGTTCCTTCACTAACTCCGTTTCTTGCGGTCTCAGGCCCATGGTGGCGCGCCTTGCCCCATCTTCAAGGCATTTGCTATGGCGCACAAAGGGCAAGGCATCGTCCGACGTCTCATTACAACTGGAGGACCCGCCCGAGGCGTACACCAACGCCGGCGTGCACGGCCGCCTCGGCGAGTACACGTCCGCGGCGAGGACGGTACACGGCGAGGACTACGATCCAACACCCTGGGACCTTGACCTAGAGATCGTCATGAGGGTGGGCGGAGGAAAGAAGCATGGGCGATGCTTGGATGGGCGGCGGCGTCATCGACTCGGCCTCGACTCCCACTCTCTCCCAGCCTGCGAGCACGAACACGGACGCAAAAGCGTGCCCATACGCCCACGGCCGCCGGCTTCCCGGCTTCGCTTACGCCACACTCGAGGTAATTATTGTTGTTGTAAGCTTCGGTCGATGGCGTTTTAATTATTATAACTCCACCTTTGCATTACCTGCGAGGCCGGGATGGAAGCGAGAAAGGAGGGAGGCGTTGGAGCGGCACCGAGCGTCTGAGCCCGGCTCGAGGCCGAGAGGGCCGTGCGTGAGCGAGCCGAGGCGAGGATGGCCCGGCTCATCGCCGTCGGCCAGATGGGGGCACGTTCGGGGATGGAGCTCCCACAACGATTCTTGGCTCGATAGTAGTGCCGCCTCGGCCTCGGCCTCGGGCTCGGCCTCCTCTCTTTGGGACTCCTGTAAGTATAAATGTGTATTGGTTTCGTTCTTTTCTTTGGTCATCACACGTACTATCCCGGTCTCTTTTTGTGCAGCCTCGGTCGGTGGGTTCGAACAACCCGGCTTGACCTCTGACGCTTGACCTCACCGGGGGACGGGGTGGCGGGTTGGCGGGGTGGGCCGGTGAGTTGGCTCGTCGGATTTGTGAGTTGGCCCTTGACCCGTACGCTTCTCTATTCAATAATGCACTTGGTCCTTATGAGGTTTCGAGACATTTGTGATCGGATTATGATCGAATTTGTGATGTCTTGTCATGTGATGTGATCGGATTGCGTCGGATTTGATATATGTGATGTGGTTGTGATATATGTGTTGTGGATGTCGTGGATGTGAATTATGTGATGTTTATGTGATATGTGTACTTGTGTATGTGATATATATCTTGTGATGTGATGTGATTTAACGGAAAAATAAATTAAAAAAATTTATGGTCACTTTGCCGAGTGCAATGACCAAGGCACTTGGCAAAGTGGCCATATTTGCCGAAAGTGCTATGGTCCACCGCACTCGGCAAAGAATTTTTAAAAAAAATCAGAATTACCTCTTTGCCGAGTGTGCCCACCCGGGAGGCACTCGGCAAAAGAATTTTCAAAAAAAATTATTCTTTG
>JADLZL010002246.1:0-209098 GCA_015844335.1 Chrysopogon serrulatus
GTGAAAATATTTTTTCCATGAGTTTAAATTTAGCGTTGCTTATAAATGTAACGCCCCTCTTCCTCCTGTCCTCTCCCTCTCCCTTTGTCTCTCTCTATTCTTATGTCAATGATCTTTGCATTACAAAAATGATAGGAATACAAAGGCTATTAAATTATGCTACAAAGAACCAATATAATTATATACATATACACACACCATTAACAATTTAATTTAATTACAACATTTTATATATACATCGATTATTTCATCACGATGATTATTTTGTATGACCCACAACAACAAAAGATTTTTCGCCATAAAATGATATGATGATTCTAATAATCATCTCGACACCTTGCTTAGTTTGAGGCGCTAATCTCTCTTGGCGCTCTGCAGACTCCCAACTTCGCTAAGGCTTATCCGGTTAAGGTAGTATTTCCCTCGCTTGGAGATGATTTCCTTCATACGATGAAGGAGCCACCGGATCCTCTCGACTTCAGCTTCATATAGATTTTTTCGTGAGGTGTTTGGGCTTGGATGATTACGCAACACACGGAAAGGAAGTTTGTAGACATCATATGTTTGCGCGGTAGCGACATTAAATATAAGCGTGACTGTTGTTATACCTTATAAGGTTTTTCTTGGTACCGTCCGTTTAGTCTCATGAACTTCGCTTTACCGTAGAATCCACGATTATACGGGCGGTGGTTTGCTTGTGGCACTACATAGAGGAGAAGTTGTTATTGACTTTTAACATCGTCTCTTAACTCTACGTCGCATACATACATGATGCGGCTTCACTTATTTTACTTGCGGCCGGGTTAGCAGAATATTCTTAGTTCCTAAGCCCTTTGGATAAGTCAGACTTTACCTTTGATCTCTTGTACCACTATAAACCCCCTACTGGTCTCCAAATAGAATTGAATTAGTTTTTCGTAACTTTCAGCTATAAAAAGTATGTATATACAAGTATGTTAGCTTACCCGTTCCAAGATGGTCATGACCGTTGCATGAGCTTTTCGAGTCTATAATGCGAGTCAAAGACCGGCATCTTTCAATTCCCTGAATGATATAGAAGCATATCCATTGGTATTGCAAGAATGGACTGGGTATCGTATGTTTTCTATTCATATTGTTAGCATTGATTTTTTATATATACACTTTCGGACTTACGAGTTGTATATGGTGCAATTACCCTTCACTGTTTTGGAATTGAAGAAATGCATTTTCCTATATACTGGCGAGGCGTAGATAGCCTGTGTGTCTCTTCTCAACTCTTCTTTCTTCTTTGGCACTTCTTTTTACATTGAAATCGCTTTTTTAATTCATATTTTATCATGGCCAATCCGGAAGGTGTACTTTCCGTTCTCATGATTTTCTTTGGGCTAAGGTACCGATTCGTTTTGCTTTCATGTTTGTTTGGTCGGGGCGTAAGTGAGGTCTTGTCCTTATCATATTCCATTACGCATGGCACAAGTGCATATCATCAAAGGGATATCTTAGTAATACAACTCAATAATACTAAAAAGGATGAACTTGTTAGGGCGAGGTGAGACTTACAATGCAAATAATGTTTAAATTTGAACATCGAGCAGCTTTAAGGTTCATCATCAACCAAATGTCTTTGAAGGTTACAAAAGCGGTATCTCGTTTCACTACGAGCCGAGGGGTGGTATGCTTACTTTGGATAGTGTCGATGCCAAGCGAGGAGGCGACTCTCATATATACGATCATGTAGTCTTTTTATACCCGGTGGTAGTTTCTTGATTTTTTCCAACTAAAAAAAAAGGAGGCCTGCCCGGTATGTATCTATCGGGGGACGTTTTCATAATCCTCCCATGTGGGCTTCCCCGATCGTAAGACATTGATCTACGGGCCTTTTGGCACGACTCTCCTGCTCGGCTAAGTCAGCGATCTTTGACTTGTGGCTTTGTGCAATCACGATAAAAACACGGCGGTTCCGTGATTTTTCCTCTTTGGCTCGAAAGGGGGAGATCAATTTGGGAATCGAAAATTTCTTCTTTGGTGGTTCTTGGATCTTTTTTGGGCGGTGGTGGTGTCAAAGCGCGTTGTTGAGGTCATGAGGTGGTGGGGAAGCACGAGGCTGGATCATTGAAATGGTGGGGTTTCAATAGGATTGGCTTGTGGTGGTGGAGATCCTGTGGGTTTAGGTGATGCGGGGGTTTCAACGGGGATTGGCTAGCGGTGATTGTATATTAGGTGGAGGAGATTGGGGACATGGTGATATCGGGGTTGGGTTAGGAACAACTTCCACATCTTTGTGACTCTTGAGTTTTACGGCAACACTTATTTGATTTGGTAGTTCTTTGCGATTTGTGGTAGGCTGCGTCAACTCCGCGTCTCGTCGAGGCCATAGGATGAAAAGTGTTAATGGCATGTCCGAGTGTCTCAACATTGTCGGGGCACGGAATTTCAAGCACATCTTCCTCATATCCGAGGGACGACCGTATGCACTTCTACCTGCGGTACTCTTAGGGTATGATGGTATGGTGGTAGTCACGTCACGGGATTGCAAAGCCTTTGTGGCAACTTCCTTTATGCGAACATGCTTCATACCATATCGTATCGGCAATTGGCGGGGTGTCGGTGCCGATATCATCCAGCGGGGGCGGTCTTTGTTGCCCGTAGACCCCTGCTTGCTTGGAAAGCCGGGTGATTGTGTGGACATGGCAGCAATCATCTCCACGAGGACCGGCCGCTTGGTGTGAGGGACGATCTGCATCTGCCGGACCTTGTGTGCTCATCTGTTGAGCAGACATTGCACTAGCTAATTTTTGTATTATTTGAGGGTCAGGATTTGTTAGAAATCGAGACATCATGTTCTTGAATTGTTCCTTGCTTTGCTCCTCATAGAAATCTTTCATATGTTCCTTGTATCGATCTCTTTTCTTGTACATGCCCAACCACTCTTCACCAAATCCCTCTTTCCATCCCCTCTTCGATGATATTCCTCGTACAAGACCGGGATGCTTTCGGGGGTTGCCTAGACCTATAGTCAAGATGTCCCTCTCCCTTTGTGGCTTGAATCTTCCCTCTTTGACATCCGTGGCCAATTCCATAATTTTTCTCTCCCATTCGGTGTCATTTCATCGGAACCCGATTCAAACCCGTAGAAGTTTGTTTTGTTCCTCTAGCTTTCAGCCAATTAAATCCTCTCACCAACTTCCTCGGGAGGCAGGCTTGCCTTGTTTCTTGAGCTCTTCCTCCTCGCCCCGCCACTTGAATCTGTTTCTTGTAACCACATTGCCAAGGTGGTGGTGGTACTGTTCTTCTTTGCTAGCTCGAGAGCGGCTTCGCTCTTGGCTTGGAGAAAGTTGGATCTTCTCGCCCCGAGGCCACGAATACGCCCCTTGAGCAGCGGTGATCTTATACTTACTAGTTGGATACCCTTCAGATATTTGATATTCATTTCTAATCTATAGTTTTGAATGGCGTTGCAAACTTTGCTTGAAGAAATACTCTTTCACAATTTTATGTCGGTCCCCATAGGGATGACAAACCTTTCCTTGAACTTTCTCCATAAGTCTTTTTCGTGTATCTACGCTCACATCCGCCCACCTACGGATTGTGATGTCAAGCTTATCACACGACCAAGAAACCAATCGCATTTCTTATTTTGGCCGCCACCGCATCGACACTAATGGCTCTCCTTTTGGGCTTATGTCGGGAATAACATAGATACGCTCTGCGGCCACTTGTTCGTCCCTCTTTCACCTCGTTTTCGATCCGTGCGTTTCCTTTTCCTTGACAGTGAGGTGGTTGTCTCGGTTGTTTCTAGGGCTTCTCCTTACACGGCACTTCTTCTTCCTCGGCTAGAATCTCCCCAATTGAGACAAAACCTCCTGCCACGATATATGCAACGCATCATGGGCGGAGCCTATTTTTTACGGGATCAATAAAAACATTTATTTGTATGTAATGGCCCGTAGCTCATCGATAGCTGGATCATAATCGGGTCTACACTACGTTGGCGTTGTCTATCTATGCTAGGGCATGGATCACTTCGGTTTCGTCATCTTCTTCTTCTTCTTAACATGTCACCATAGTAATCTTCTTTTCTTCTTCTTCTTGTTACTTTGAGGATTTGTAGTTCTAAAAATGCAAGGCCAATAAGTATGTGAGAGTTCTTCATTTCTATAAGTCATCGTTCGATGGCGTAATTGTGTCATACCCAACCGTTGGTCCACGATTGTAGCAACCTTATTAGGCGACACCTACAGCGGTCATCAGCCAATACTCTCCGGATTTTGGAGAAGTCATCTTCTATTTAGTAATGCTAAGTCATGTAAAAAATGATAAGTCATTAGTACACTAAGTCAATAACACACTAAATCAAACCTAGAAGTAATCATTGTACTCGTAGTACTTATCACATATGATAAAGGAAGTACTTAGTCATTGGAGAGAAAGTACTTAGCACATACAATAATCATTGCTTTTTCTAGAATTGCTAATATCACACATATGATAAAGGAAATACTAGAAAGCAACAATATTTATTACATTTACATAAAAATATTAGTACATCTGATAGGCACTCTCTACAAACACTAGGAATTAATATAATTTATAAAAAATATAACACACAACCACTAAGTACTAGGTCACTAATAAATGTTAAGTCATTTACAATATTTTAGAAAAGGAAAAAATATATCTAGTTTTTTTCTAAGTCATTTGCAATAATAAATAATTCAATATTTATGAAGAAAAAATCATTTATAATATTTCAAGAGCAGAAAGGAATATATCTCTAGCTTTTTCTAAGTCATTTTACAATAATAAATATTTCTAATATTTATAAAAGGAAAAAATCATTTACATTATATTTCTAGCTTTTCTAAGTCATTTACTCCTATTGTCACTATTACTTTTAATAAAAAAAAAAAAAAAAAAAAAAAGGCTTCTTTGGACCCATTGGAGGGCCCGGCGGCTTAACTAGCGGCGGCCAAAGCCCCGGCTTCGGCTAGAAGCGGTGGCGTGCCCAGCAGCGCCCAGCGCCGCCGTCGCCATCCGCCGTCGGGGCTGGCGGCGTCGATGCTCCGCCGGCCGCCATGAGCCGCGGCCGGCCGTGAGCCGCCCTGCCGCCCGGCGCCGTCGCCGCCCTGCCCCAGCGGCGCCACGCCGCTTTACCGCGCCCGCGCCGCCCCGCGCGCGCCAGCGACCACGCCACCGCACCGCCCGGCCCAGCCACCACGCCCGGCAACATATCGTCGGCCGGAGAGATTGCGCTCACCTCGGCGGCGGCGTAAAGTGGGCTCGGGCGGGTGGCTTGGCCTCGACCTCGCAGCGGCTGCGTCCACGGCGTCGGCGGCCCGAGGCCCGGCGTCGTCGGTGCGGAATGGAATGGGCCGGGCTCCTCGGAAGCGGCTATGACCTCCTCTGCGGGCCCGGCGCTCGAAAATTTTTAGCGGCTTGGCGGCGTGGATTACAAAAAGAGCGCCCACCGAGTTGAAATTTTCACAAGTCCCTTGCCGATTGTTATATAGGAATTCTGGCATTTCACGAGGCCAGGATAACAATATAAACGCTTTGTGAAAATGTCTAATCGCACGTGAAAAGCAATCACAGGCTGCGGCCACCGCATTTGGTAATGACCACCATTCTTCCTGAGGCGGTTTGTATTGATCCCGCCCGATTGAAATAACTTTTATTACAACGGGTTGGTAATGACCACCGCCAGGAATTCTTAAATCTTTCTCGGTTTTAGGTTATTTCTTTCAGGTTATAGAATGAATTGTTACATATATGAGATATTTCTTTTATTGTATTTCTTTTTAGGTTATTTCTTTTTTAGGATATAGGATGTTCTTTTTAGAGTATAGAATATTTCTTTTTAGGTTATTTTCTTTTAGGATATAGGATATTTCTTTTTAGAGTATAGAATATTTCTTTTAGGAGGAAGAATATTTCTATCCGCGATTGAACAAGCTGAAAGAAAGGACTTAAAGAAGTAGAAACAAAAGACCTCAATAAGTTGAAGAGCAATCACGAAGAGATACAATTTATGAGTACAAATTACCGATAAAGTGTTACACATGACATTGAGTAATACTTAACTAATACAAAATCTAGCTAACCGACTACTATTCTTCCTTCTCCATCATTGGGCGCACCATGGTAATGAATTCTTGGAGAACCCCCAAGCTCAACATTTTCTAATCTTTACTTGATGATCATTGAAAGAACATGTGTCAATGAAGTGGTTGAAGTCATCTAGGTCAATTACATATCAACTCCTATAGCTTGCTGCTTTCAGGAAAAGAACTATATGCTTGGTCACAATAAACTACTTTTCTTCTCTTCTTTACAAAGGATACATTCGACATAGAAGACACATGCGACACGGTTAGCAAGGATCCAAGGATCATCCTTGTAACCTACTTTGCTTAGATCAGGACTCTCAAACCATAGTTGTCCACGGTGATATGGTTGTCATCAAATCCCGATGGCATCGAAACACAGTACAAAATGAATCATAGAAAGGGTTTCCATATCTCCCTCCCAATGAAGCGAAGTATGTAGCGGTTTCATCGAAATCATCTATGGCCTAGCAGGCACACCAACTGATTTTGCGCCGTACTCTTTTGTCCCTAAGTAGCCACAAAATGTGAAGCCACTAATGTCAAAAGGTACGCCATGATGTGACTGGCGAGATAGTCAGTACCCAACCTCTTGATAGTTTGTTGCTCAATTATTGTCTCCATTTGGGCTATTTACTATTAGCCATGTATGAATCGCTAGCTATGTTCCTTCGATACCCAATCCCTCTGTTTGCAGGGGTTCGATCACTTAGCTCTTATGCGTGTTCTTTGATCGGGAAGGATCAGTATTGAAATCTTGAGATCACTATGGAAATCGCCCTCAATTCCGGCCAGGGATGGAATGATTTCCGACCCATCCTCCCACACCCATATAGTCTACCCACCCAGCCAGCCGAGGCGGAACTGCAAACTGTACAATTTGGTCTTTTAGGCAAGTATTGCAGAATGGACCTCCGGACTCAATGGCCTCTTCGGTAGTGTACCCCTCTATCATAGATGCCTCGGGACGAGCACAGTGGCTCACGTACCCATTAAGAATTGACATGAAACGCTCATATGTCCACATCTCAGCCTGCAAATACATGGGACCCAATGCCTGTATTTGTGGCACCAAATACTGCGACAAGGTGTACCATTATATCGAAGAAAGAAGGCGGGAAACACATCTCAAGTTGTGACAATGTCTCCACTTTACCAAATTCTGAAGAGACTCAAGCTGCTCTTGATCAATTACCTTTTTGTGATATCTCGTTAAAAAAGCACAACCGTGTGATTGCCATCTTTAAGAACAGGACTTATATACGATGGCAATAGGGAGAAAAAAGTTAATCGACATCACATGACAATCACAATCGTTGTAGTTAGTCGATGTAAAGGTCCTTCATTGACACAATGCTCTTAATGTTGGGCGAGGAATCCAGTTTGGAACTTTCAATTTCTTCAACCACACGCACATGGCATGTTTCTCATACGTGCTCAAGTTGTGGCGTTTAACATAGGAAATTGGTACTTTCATTATCTCTTAATGCAGGGTGAAGTTAGGGCTATTAATTGAAAACTAGGAATGCTGACATTGAACTCAATCCTTCCTTTGTCTTGCCCTTTGTATTCAGCAAGGTACCAATTATGCTTCAAACACATTCTTACGGATGCACGCCCATGCCATCAACCGTGCGTCAAGCTCTTTCCAACATAAGCTAGTACTTAAGAAAATTGACATCTTCTTGATGTAGCCCCAGGGAGTTGGCTTTTATATCCTTTCTTACTTTCCATCTTTGTCTTCTTACCAAATACAAACTTGATGTTCTTGACTATCATCATATACTACGTGACCTTTACTATTACACGATGGTGGACCTTAGTTCATCATGATTGTCAAAGTACTTATCCATCTTAGCGGTACCCTATGACCTTGTGATAAAGCACTTTGTGTCTCATGTACACTATCTTGTTGGATGCGAGGGACATAAAATGTTTCATCAAGCATACTACACAACCAACCTTGCCCTTGAGCGTCACGACAATACAAAGGCGGTTAATCGTTGATTGTAACAAAAAAATAATTGCTCTTAGTGTGAATGATCTTTCGGTATTCGTCCAACACACGTATCCGTAATATTCTCATTTCACTCCATTAATGGCTCGAAATACATCCATGTCAGCAGGATGTGTGTAGGTCGAATAAGAATGGTTAGCAAAAAGATATTTTGTTTTTTGTAGCAAGTGTGGAGGAGATTGTAGATGGTGAGGATCGTTCCAGGCCATGTCTTCATTAGCCTGCGCTAACAAACAAAGGGATTCATTTCCATCGATACCACCGGTCACCGAACACGACATTTCTTGTCTCCTTAGCAAGTGCAGGTGGTCCTCATTGAATTTTGCCATTGCTTGCCATCTGCGGGATGTCGAAGCTTACCATCTACTTTGTGCTTATCGAAGCATGCCAAGTCATAAGCTCTGCGTCCTCGGGGTTCTGAACAAACACCTCAGCCAGATCTACTCACTGAGTACCACTTGACCATAGCGGAACCCTTCTAACGTGCGTAGTAGTCTTCTTCTTCATTTTTTTTAGTGTAGGGTTTTGAACTGTTGAGTCTTCTTTCTCTTTTCCTTTAAGAAATGAGGCGCGTTCTCTTCTTGTAGATAGTCTTTTTTTCGTCTTGTACCGGGCTTGCACCCAATTTGGACGGGTTGTCCAAGTCTTTGTAATCACCTCGAGGGAATCTACGGTGATTTCGACAAGCGTGAATCTTATGGACACTCATAGTTAGTGGTGATTAGCTTCTTTGCATAAATGCGTGTTAGCGGGCACTTTGTTCTCCTTTGGAAAGCATATCTCACGAGTACTCAATAATGCAAATAATGCGGCATCGGACCATCCATATCTTGCTTTCAACATCAACGGCCAGCCAGAACCGTAAAGTTGTGAACTCTTTTGTACAACCTTTAGTCTCATCAGGTACAATGAAACTCTATTTGCTTTGCCTTCTCCAAGGCCTCCATACCTTTCATAAAAGAACATTGATGGATGCGTATGACGCAATGAATGCGGCAATCGTTCAGCATCTTAATCCATCATTCCGATTACATTGTCCTTGAGTTCTCAACATTATCATCAGAAAATAAGACTGCTTTTATGTTCCTTTCTATTTGGAGACAATGTGATGAGTCTCATGTAAGGCCGACTAATATCATCAACAAACATATCGGGCCATTCGTTTAGAGGTTCGCGAGTCTCCAACTATCTCGTTGCGTAGAAGCTACCTTCTCCATGCTTTGTCCAAATCAAGTAATCTTCCATAAATCTTGCGGCGGACCAAAATGATTTAAAAGATTGGTTTTGTGTCTTCATAAAAACAACAATATTCACACTGTCGAGCAAGGGGCAATATATATTGTCTCTTACGTATTTCTCAAAGCATGGTTTTAGCTGACATCGATAAATTTCACCGAACCTCAGGTATGTATAATGGATCTACTCTGTCACAAGTTATACATCCGAGAAGAGCTCTATCCATCGTTACCTGTTAAAAGTTTAGTAGATTTATATATTATAAACACTACAAAGTAGACATAGATGTTTTATTTATAGTAATTATTAACTAACCTTTATATGAGCCAGTATACTCGATTCGAAAAGAGTATATATAGATAAGAAAATGACTCCTCAGCCTTGTATATTTACGAAAATGAGTACATATCCGAGCAAGACTAGTTACTAATAAAATAACGATAAAAACTTTTATTAAACAATATATAACACTAAAAGCATCAATTTATTAGATGAAACCAAAACTATTAAAGAAACAAGTCTAGTACTAAAACCTAATAAAGCCTCAAAGCACTACTTAATTTAACAGAAACAAAAATCAATAATTAAACAAAAAACTAATTCAAAGCCGCTCGAAAGATCTAGACCAGAAATATGATGTGAGAAGATGACGTTGACAACAGAGCAGCCACCCACTCTCTCCATTTTTTGGGGGTGGGGAGCCAAGCTTGCTCATCAGGGTGAGAAGATACTCCCAATGGGCTGAGTCAAAGGCTTTTGTGATGTCGAGCTTGAAGAATAGGGCTGGGGTCTATGGAATTGACGCACATCGCATGGAAGACTTTGAAATAAATACTACATGTCCCAAAAGGAATGCAAGCTTATGTAATTGTTGCAAATGAAATGGTCCCTTTCACTCTATTGCTTATTCTCAATGTCTAGACCCAGAAAACTAGATTCCATCATGGTGCATGTCTCGTCGAGATATATAGTCAAAAAGGAACATATGGACAATGTCCTGTAACATATGCTCTGAAGTATAAAATTTGTTATATACCAACAAAATATATGCATGATAAGGAACCTGTCATGATCCTTATCGGCAGTGTACAGGATGTTAATTGTCAAGGTTTTTCTTTGAAAAAAAAAGGAAATGGTCATTATCAAGTGTTAACTATGAAATTATCGGCATTATCGGCAGTGTACAGGATAAAGCACAGTAGTTCAACTGCATAAGCCAGCGCATAGAGTCGTAGCTGCATGACTGTACTCGCACAAAGCAAGTGAACCACGCCATGTGTTCATGTAGTCCGGTTTCAGATCCAGATCTTTCTCCAGTTGAGAAGTGAAAACTTCAAAGTCCTTGCCTAGCTTTGTGCAGGCGATTGAGTTGAGAACCTTCCAGTCTCTGCCTAACAAGGGATGTGAGATCAAGATTACATATCCAACTAGGGATGGGATGCATACTATGTGTTTTATGACCTGGTATCTGAAATGAAAACAGAAGAACTATTCTCGACGACTGAAATCATTTGATAACCTTTTTTTTTATCATGGTTTCATATTATAGAAGTATGAATACACTAGATATGAAAAAATTAACAAACATGCCTTCACACATACCTACTAAGCTGGATTGGACTTCAGATCGTCAAAGTAAAACTGGCATAAAAAGCACATATATTTTGCAGGACCCACTGTAATAAGAGCAAGGCTGTAATTGTTTTTTATTGCGACAACTTAATCGGTTGCTTGATTTGAAAACATGGCCACATGCATTGTCGGCTCAACTTCCTACTGGAATTCAAATATAGATCAGTCTATAAATTGTGCCGACTTTTATGAGAGTATGAGCTCAACCGAATATTATATAGCTTATATATTATAAATTGTGCCCAACCAAAGGCACCTATTTAACTGACTCCAGTACTTAAATAATAAAGGAACCAAATATTATGTAGCTTATATCTTATAAATTGGGCCATGTTTTATGTGTATGAGCTCTTGCTTCCCTCTAAAACAGACAAACTATTCTTCTTGGATGAGGAGACAGTACTTTTGTGGAGGTCCCACCACTCTGTTTCCAGGAATGCTCTTTGTTACAGGCCAGTTTTAGGGAGGTTCCAGGATGAGGAGACGATAATTTATCTCGTGGAGTACTGACGAATCTGTAATTAGTTTTTTTTATTGGTATCCAAACACCACTTCTGGTCTAATTTATCGGAGTACTGATTGAATACTATGAACCTCTTAAGGAGGAAAAACAAGGCTTTGGATTATTACAACATTGCAATATATGTAAATTGGGAATTGAGGAAATCTCTATGCATCTTTTCTTCAAATTTCCTTTCAGTGTGGATTGCCAGACCTATCTTGGCATTCGGTGGAACCTGACTCTGCCACATCTTGATATCTTCATTGAGGCCAGAACGGCCCTCTTGGAAACCCAATTTTCAGAGAAATCCTCATTACAGCATGTTGGATCATTTAGAACTTTAGAAATGGATTGACTTTGACAATGGGCAGTGCAAGATTTCCGGTAAGTTCGCTTTAAAGAGGAAATTGGCCTAATTTGCATCAAGGCCAAAGCCAACCTCGCAGGTTCCCTAAATTTGTTGGATAATTTACACTAGTATTTTTTTTTTTTAGCTTGAGGCTCCTTTCATGCACATCTTGTGCGTCTGTACTCTGGTTTCACAAATTTAATACAAAAAAATATGTAGGGGAAATTCTCCCACTGAGCCCTCAGAAAAAAGATATAAAACATTGTAGTTGAGAAATTATTTATATGAAATAACCTATGATCCCAAAATTTTGTTTGGCCTACTCACATATTAAAATTCAAAATTTTTAAATGACCTTAGATAAAGAAACAACAAAAATAAAGCTCTATATCTCATAGAGCTATACAACTTTATAGATCACAACTTTTTATTTGGAATAATTTAACTAAGGAAAATTATGTTTGATTTTTTCACATTTGAAATTTAGATTTTCAAACGACCTAGGCTGGAGACATGACCAAAAAACAAAGTTGTAGTACTCAATGGTAGGGTATCAACAACCTTTAGGTCAACCATTTTGTCGTATACTTTGGTCCAACCTTTATTTTGTAACATCATAATTAACTTGGACATTTGGAGAAATTGAGCCCAGAAAGTCAATAAAACACGAGTTCGTCGCTAGTTGCATAATAATCTCTAGATATGTTCTCTGATATGAGAATTGATTGAACACTTACTGCCTAACTAAAATTCAATGGATGGTTTCACACTCATAAAGTGCATGGAGAATCAGATTTTACCTTGCCATGAATTCTCATGATCTCAAACCTTGTCTAAATATAAAACAACAGGTAGCTAGGGGCAGCAGGAGAAGTAGACCTTGCTATAGAAATTGTGTATAGGAGTAGGAAGCATCAGGAGCACCTGCATTACTTGTGCGCTTACACTTCTCACCAACAGGCAAGTCCCATGTGATTCCACAAGAGATACAGGCTCTCTAGCATAGGCGTGCTGGGGTCGATGGGTCGGTGTCTGCCCGCCATGGTGGTGCCAATGTGGGTCACTATGTGGATGTGCGGCGGGCGGCTTTGGACTGCCTGATGTAAATGGTTGCTGCCTGGTTGGTCTGGCTAGTGGAATGGGTGTGTCGTCACTCGTCAGCCATCATGACTAGTGAGCATTCCATGGAAGCTGCTTCTGCAGCACTGCAGGCATTCTAGACCTGTAAACTGCGCCACATACATCGAGAATCAGCTGCATACACAAGGACCTCAGCTCAAATGCCCATGTAATTAATTTGGGGCATACTGCTCCGTCCAGAAATGATTCTGTTGAAAAAAACGGGGCTTTCTAGAATTGAGAATTTGCCTGACCCAAACACACGGCTCCATATCTGTTCAAGGGATATATCACGTGCCTGCCTTGGTGATGGAGATGCCAATTAACACCAACAAACTCTTACCATAAGGAAAGCTAAAGAAAGGAAGAAAAAGAAGCACATTATTGTGATATATAAAGTTTGCACATGGCACAGTCTATATTTATTACAACGTGCTGAATGCATGTTATTGTAAGTGCTACACAGCTAATGCCATCATATATAGGAAGTGAAGCAAGTCGATTTACACTCCATCCATCAAAAAATAAAAGTTGATTACACTCCATCTTTGATTTGGGCCTAGCCTGATGCCGATCTCAGCCATCTGAAATACGTACCCCGGCCCTTTACATACAGAAGGTGGTGTCTGGAGTGATGGAAACAATGTAATCTTTACATCGTTATTAAGAACATTTACCCATGATGTTGCTGAATGTTGGGATAGATTGTATTATATTAGATTGTAACAAAATTTTGATGTTTTTTCTATATATAATATCTCCAGCAAAAATAAATCCTGATAATGTCTTGCCTTTTAAGTAACGATGGGACTTTTCACGTACGCACGTTTAAACAAAATTGTGCTGCCTCCTGATAGATTGTAAATTCAGCCTACTAGTACAAGAAGGTGACATGTGGTTGTGATCGCCATGATATGATTTACAAGATTATTGTAGCTATTATATTACAACTTTGGAATCTATTCTATCTTGTGGTACAACAAGATATCGAGCTAGCATATGACGGTGATTCATATCACAATATTACATATTCCTAGCTATACGTATGTCCAACAAAGCAGTGAATGCCTCCATTAACCATGGAACAAAATGTTCTTTATATATCCTGAATGTGATACCGTGCTCTATTTTAGGGAACTGGAGGAGGGGGTGTCAATAAAAGAAAACCAAGGGACGAGAAACACTACAGCTGTATTGTGAGAGTACATGTATGAGAGCTCTTGCTTCAGGTTTCTTCTCTTGATCCAAAATAGACTAACAGTTCTTGAAACAGGCAGTGAGATGATATATATAAGTTCGTGGAGACTCATCCACTCTATTTCCACTGTAGGCTTGGGAGGTACTAGGAATGGTCCTTGCTGGAGGAATGCCGGCTCCAAGGCTCCAAGCTAGCTAACTCGTTTTTGAGCAACAGCTTATGTTCATGGATTTTCAGGGCAGCCGAAGGGCATTGGAGCTTTGTAGTGCGCCAAGCTGTTCCAAAAACCTAGAAGCTTCGACAGACGCAGAGCACCAAAAGCTCTTGTTAGCTTCGACTCCTTTTGGTAGCTTCGGAGGATGAAGCATCATACCACTACACCAGAGAACCCTGGAAGCTTCGGAGGACGGATCGGAGGCCCCGAGTTCGATGATCTTGAGAAAGCTCAAGAGAAAAAAAACAATGCACTGACCAAGTCAGTTATTGAGCTCCTAAGCCAAGTAGTGAGGGTGCACCCATGTTTTGCTATATAGATCCAATTTGGTGGAATGACTATCTAGGTTCTGGTCTATAAGGCAAAAACTGAACTGAACAAAGTAATTGAAAAATTATTGACATGCTCTTCTTTGACTTAATTTGAGTGGATGGTTACATGCTCACACTACATACAGTACAAGAAGCATTTTCACAGATGAGCATTTTCTATAGGCGCTCGTGTGCCCGCCTCTAGCAAGTGGCTTTGAAGAATGGAACCTGAGGCCAAATCCTCTCACATAGCACCTCACTACACCACAAACCCATTTGTATAAATATATAGAATGCTATCTTTTTAGATAATTTCGTAATCTTATAATGAATAATTTGTCTACTGAATAAACATAAATGGAAGTTTCAACTCAAGATTCAAACCATGTCAAGCACTACAACTTTGATATGGGTTGTGTTTCCATCCAAAATTATTGTTTGAAAAAATCAATAATTTAAATCTAAAAAAAAACTAATATTTAAGACATTAAAAAACTTCAAATTAAAAGTGATCAATAGAAAAATATAGATCACGCTGTCCACTATAACTTTTGTATTAACTAGGTCAACACTTATGATGGTTTAGGAATTCTAAATTTTTAATTTCAAAATCTATGATCTTAGACATACTTGGGATTATGAGAAAAATTAAATAAAAAATTGATATGCAATTGTATTGAGAACTATGACTTTGGTATATATAGACCATGTCAACATCCTAGGTTGTTTGGAAATTGTAAGCTTCAAATTTAAAAATCCATGACCTTGGAACAACATAATGTGAGTCTAAATAATTTCATATTGAAAAAACTTTTCAACTATAAAATTGTAGATCATGTCAAGGGCAACAATTAAAGTTTGTCTTCATCCAACTTTTAGCCATCTCTTTTAATAGCGTTTTTTGAGACAAGCATGTTAATGCCATCCTATGAAAATATATTTACTGAGACGGGAGTCCTAAGACAACCACCTCTGTTATTTGATTATTTTCAGTGGCGAACAGCTTGGGACACCTGTCTCTTTAAATAATTTTTGAAGGCAGGCATTTTTCTTTTCGCCGCTCAAGCATTTAAGGGGTGGGCGCTCGGTGTGTCCACCTTTGATAATTGGAGAGGTTGTCTCCTAAATTCGTGTTGGTGGTAGTGATAGTCTGAAGTTGTATGGGTAATAGCCATGTTGAACCAATTAAATTATAAAATAATAATGCAATAACCATATTGAACCAATCAAACTAAAAAATAATTAGTACATTGTTACACAGTTTCGTGATTGTCAGATATATAGAAAGCATAGATTTAGTTCGGTTTGTCTGAAACAATATAAACTGTTCTTTCCATGAAACAAAGGTTTACAAAGATAAAACTGTGACTTTCTAATGAACATGCAAGTT
The DNA here is from genome assembly GCA_015844335.1 of Chrysopogon serrulatus. Classification (NCBI taxonomy): domain Eukaryota; kingdom Viridiplantae; phylum Streptophyta; class Magnoliopsida; order Poales; family Poaceae; genus Chrysopogon; species Chrysopogon serrulatus. The sequence continues at coordinate 16,055 of JADLZL010002246.1, forward strand.
TAGCGATCACATTCTGATTTAGTGAAATGATTTATTAGCCCAACTTGACGACCAGATAAGGCACCAGTTCTACTCCCACGGATGCACGGTCCCCGGCAATATCTGCTCATAGAATTTGTTTAACATTTACTGCCTAACTATATTTCAACTGATGGTCAGTAAGTGCCTGGAATCAGATTATATATACCATCCTCGTGAACCGTTTCAGTATCTCTAACCAGAGTATAAAACAGCAGTGATGGGAGTTGGGTGTAGAAGCCGATGTTTTAACTCTGGTTGGTCCAGTGTTCTGGCAATAGAAATTATGTATATGATTGCCGAATATAAGTCAAGAGAAAGCAAAATGCCTCACGCCTCTCTATAACAGAAAATTACATGGGCTTCGACATGCCCGGCTGGAGCCACTCGGGCCCAGTGAAACGTGAGTTGGGCCTTCGCGCACGCCTTCCTTCAGCTTCGGGCCCATCCTTCTCGGCTGCTTCCTTCTCGGCTTCCTTGGCTTGATTCTCCAGAACAACTGGTACTGAACACTTGGTGACACACATGTCAGTCAGTAGGCCTCGCCGGTCATTAAGCTGTTAGGGACTGTCTAGTAAGGTCTGGCCCAGCCCATGAAGGCCCAAGGCGATAGCACACAAGTAGTACAAAGGAAGGAAGAAGCAGCCAGTTTCAGGCATTGAACAGATATTCAGAATTCAGCTATCTCATCCGTTCCTCTTCCGAGTGCTACTGTTCATCTTCCCCAAACCTCTATTCCTCTGTACCCGGCCTCCCGCTTTTCCTCTAGATTCCTATTCCCCTTGCTTGCTAATTCCCTGAACTCCATCTCTTATATTGTACTTATTTACCTGAGATTGTGCTAGTACGATTCAGTTCTGTGTTCTACTGGAGGGTTGTTAACATAAGCCTGCCATGCCGACCTCGATCGCGTAGTGCTTCGCTGCTCCGATTCACGTGCGGGCGACAGCAGGCTTCGCCGACCGTTGATCCTGCATGCAGCGCCGACCGCATCATCAGTAGGGCCTTGCCGGTAGTTAGCCCGCAGCGGCGACCAAGACCGTGCCGCTGCTTTTCTCCTCCGCTCTGCCCAGACGCCGCACTCGCTTGCCGGCGTGCTGCGGTGCAGCCGTGCCGGTGTGGCTAGCTGTGGCCGCCTGTGCCAGTGCTACTCGCCCGGCGGCGATGCAACGGCGACCTCGATGACACGTACATACGCTGCGCCGCTCTTCGCTCCGATCCGGGCCACTTGCTGCTCTTCGCCGCCCCGCGGTTCGTCTCGACTTTCAAAGGGCGAGGGAGTTATGCCGCCTCTGCAGTGCCGCAGAAGCCGTATCGCTGAGTGGCTATGCGACTAGGAACCGCTGAGCGGGGTATGCGGCTGGTGCGGCGCCAAGGACGGTGAAAAAGAAGTCGGAGGGCGGCATCCATGGAGGCTAAATGAATAGTTTCTGACGGGGACCATCTGTTAGATGAGTGTGGGAGTTTTAGATACGTTGCATCTTAATCTATGGTTAAAAAATAAGGTGGGTATAAATTATTTGGGTGAGAAGTTATTTTCATTTCCTTCACTCCTTTATAGTAAACAGAATAGATAGATAGATTCTAACTCGGTTCATGCATGCACTCACCCCACTGCGTATGCGTGTTTAGTGGAAAGTCTCGAGGTTTAATATCTGTAAATGTTTCCTTCATGAAAGGCAAAACAATCATTTTCGTCCTCCAACTATTGTCCGAGGCTCATTTTCATCTCTCTACTTTCAAAGCATCCACTTTAGTCCCTGATGAACTAATTATTTGATGGTCGATCTAATCCATCCCCTTTAATTGGTCGCCATGTGACATGGACTACCTACGCAATTACATGAAATTGGATTATAGAATAAAGGTTTGCCTATTATTACTATGCTGGAGGGACATTAGGTTCCAAGTTACCAGAAGAATCTAAGAAAATAGGAGTAACAGATCCAATGACAAATTAGACCCGGTGGCTTCTAAAGGATAGAGCAAATATTGCCCAAGTCTGTTGGAAGTTGATCCGACTATTTTTACATACCAGATTGGACGTAGGACCAGAATTTGATTGCTTCCACTATTTTTTAATCTTTATGTTACATATGCTAGTCCGTCGACCTGAAATTAAATAAACACGGCTTGAGACATCAAAAGTAAGATGGAATGATCTTTAGGTCATCAAAGTACATCGCATTGACATAGTCTGTTTGTCCAATTTTCACTGCATATTTCACATGTCACAGTATCACAAGCTGATATAGGCAGCTCAAGTCCATAAACTCCACTTGTATTTTGCAGGACATAATGTAATAAGCACAAGTCCATAATAGTTTTTTATTACCACCAAGTGAATTTAGTTGATTTGAAAACGTGGCCACCGAAATATGGAATCAACTTCCACTGAGCTACAAGAAAAAGTGATAAAACATGTGCGTGGCCTCTTCAGGGACTCGAGGTCAGAATCAACAATTTAATTGACTCAATCTACTGAACAATAATAGAGCCAAATATTCTTTGTGATAGTGTTCATGTTCTCTCTCTTTTAGGGGATGCATGGGAGTTCTCTCTCTTTTAGGGGATGCATGGGAGGGGTCCATAAATGAGAAATGAGGAAGAAACATTGTTGCTCTTGCTTTAGGTATGTTATTTTAATCCAAGATAGTCAAACATTTCTTCTTGAAAGAGGGAGATGATAGAGGCCCCTTCACTATGTTCTCACTATGTTCTATAGTAGGATTAGGATGCAACAGAAATGCTTCTATTATAGATCAATTTTCATACAGTTAAACAGTTGCTTCTTTAGCGATAGGGCTTATCTGAAAAGCCACAGGAGCCCCTCCAGACTCTGCCAAAAAGGGCCTAACAGTGACCTCCAAAGGCTGATGCTGTGCCCACATGTGGAAAACTAAATTGTCCTCCTTTGAAAATGTTTGAGGTAGTAGTCATCCAACAGTCACGGGTCCAGTGCTAGATTGAAGAGAGGGAGAACATGGATTTGGGAGAGAGTTGTATATTTAGGGTTAGGAGTTGGGACAGATGGGTCTTTTTTTTTTTGTGGGGAGGGGCAGATGGGTCTGGAGTCATATGTTCTATCATATGTTCTATTAGGGCCTTGTGTTTTAGAGAGGCACGGTTAAAAGTCCTATCTCAAAAATGACTTCTATTTTAAAAAGTGGCCAGCTTAAGAAGTCTGTCCCTGTTAATCGATTTTCGTAGGTGTCTTTGTAAATAGGCTGAGCACCTCTAAAATGTGTAGGGTGTTTTTTTGGACAAGCAATTTTTCTGACAGCCCTGTTAATAAAAGGAGCCATCTCCTAAAATCATTTTTAGAGTTATTATGATCATGCAACAATATTTGGTTAGCTGCATTTTTACATAACAAAGGAGGCCAATGTGTGATGCTTGCCTCAGAATGATTTTGAGAAACCATGGTTATTTATACTAGAAAAAAGGATTCAGGAATTAAGAGATAACATTTTTCACATCATCTACGTAAATCATCTGGAACCACGTGGAGGTTCCCATCTGTGAAATTGGATTTTCAAATAAAGATTGGGCCTTCTAAAAGGACCACCTAATGTAAATCAAATAATTTACAAAGACGGCCAAAAAGGACCACCTATGTAAATCAAACAATTTTTTAAAAAATTGTAGGGCGCACGCCCCTGTCCATTAACCATCGTCAACAGACAAATATGTTCATTACAGCACAGCAGATGGGTATGACATCTGTTCCAAAACCACGCCCAGAGATTAGACGCCAAAGACCAAACCAGCTCTCATTTAACTACTACCTACAGACCAACTGAGGAGAAGTTCCAACTGAAAAAGTACTTAACATAAAAGGAAAGATACACGGCATCTAGTGCCCCTTCTTTCTTTCTTCGTCATCTCCTTGTAGATTTTCACCGTCACACACTTGTGTCTTTAGTTCTGCACCTCCTGCCATTTCTGTATCGCTGAGGCCTTCATTTCCACCGCAGCCACATCACTTGAGTAGCCGCTTCTCTGATCATGTTCACCTTCTGTGACAGTACTTCCCTTTTCTCCAAAGGGCACAGAATCTCCCATTTCTGGACCATCCTCGCTACCTGGTGCAAGAGTATATCCATACTCCTCCACTGAGTTCTCTGAAAACATAAATCATTTCTAAGTTTCCAGATCGATATTCCAAAGAGTAGCTGAAGAAACTATATTCCAAACACAGTTGCGCCTATTAGTTAACCAAAACTTTCCTATCGAGTCTAGAGAACTAATCATCTGTATGCCGAAAATATCAGATAAGATGCGCCAGATCTGCTTAGCAACAGCACAATCAAAAAACAGGTGGAAAACAGATTCATATTCATCACAGAAGAGACAAGTGGCATCCTCCACCTCTTTTCTCTTGCTAAGATTATCTCTAGTCAGGATTTTATTCTTACACACTAAACATAAAAAGTATTGTACTATAGGTGGTATTTTAATCTCCCAAATAGAAGATATATACAAACTGGTTGGACACCTCCAAAATTGATTATTTTGTATAGAGACTGTGCTGAATAGATGCCATTTGATGAAAACAATTTACAAAGACCGCCAACTATCTTAAGAGGTCCGCCTCTATTATGTCAAATCAGATTAAGCCGATGGCCCAATATACAGTTTTTTTATGTAAAGAGTTCTTACATACATACAGTGATTAACTAAAGGCATTATCACATATGTAAACAAAATGACACTCTAACATCGCTCCCATACCTCTGTCTGAGCCGCTTCCTTCTCCAGGCCTCCCAGTACCAGCCCCTCACTCTCACACCAGACGGAATCGATCTTTGTATCTCAGCTCGAGTCCACACAGCCCATCCTGTAAAACTGATGCATCCTGTTTCAAAATATTAGGTGCAGAGTTATTAGTCAATTAATCATCTCAAAACTTAGCCACAGGTATGAGAAAACGAAGTTGGAAGAAGGAGAGAAGAATTTCACATTGTAATGGGGCACCGGACCACCAACATTGGAGTGATGTTGAGAGAAAGTATCCTGCACTTGTTGATTCTTCCTGTCAATGATTGGGTCATCCTGTCCTGTGTGTGCATATGCTGCTGCATCTCAAGCATACAGTATGTTCTCTATCTTTTACTCAAATATTTGGTTTTTGAAACAAGTAGGGTTTACTAATGATTCGGTACTTGCAACTGAACGTTCTGAACGTGATTCTAAGCACACCAAAGGCCAAATCGAACCGAAGCAACTGCACCGTGCCAGCATGCCTTGTTACTGTTTGTTCAACAAGCACCAGAAAAGTTGCTGTCCCACTATGGAAATCAACGGTGTGGGCCAGCGCTGCCGTGTAGAGCGACAGAAAGAACACCTATGTCTCTAAGACCATCACCTAGGTAAGATGGCAGGGCGCCACAGCAGTAGTGTCTAGATCCAGCCAAATGTGCCATCGATCAATGCCGTATATCTGGCACTTGGACAAGCAAATTGAACTCTTCACAGAGAAATGATGTATGTCTTACACTACTAGTCCTCGCTTCTCATGTTGTCCTGCTTGTCCACCAAATTCAACATGATCCTGCAGGATGCGATGGTTGCAAGCACATACACCATGCATGTTATACACACTTTTTTACCTAAGGTTTAAGAAATAAGCAACTTGCTGAATGGGGCAGGAGCTACTTACGACGTCCTTCTCACGTAACACAAGAGTTCCCAATGCCTCACATGACTAGGCAGCACGGATCATAGAAAGGCCATAGGAGTACAACTATTTGTCGATCCATTTGGCATACATGATTTGGATGACTACTTTGCTTCATTCTCTGCCTTTGACTAGGGCTTTTATGGACCAAATGAAATATGTGCCAACGCCTCAACGATGGAGAAGTTAAGGATGCATCTACGTACTACTTGATTGCAGAGTGTGCATTCCAGCTAAATTATATATGCACCTACCACTGCACTATGTGGACGTGTGATCTTTTACTCCCTTGATTCAAAATTATAATAAGTTTTGGACTTAGATATGCACTATGTCTTAATGCATAATGGAACTAATGTATCTACAAAAGCCAAAATCTCTTGTAACTTAAAAAGGAGGGTAGAACGACCATCAATCTGATATTCAGAGTCCACGTCTGACTGGCAATCACATCCTGAACTGAACGGCGGGATTAAAAATTTACTGACATCCACTACTTCGTCTGAATCTGAGTGGATACATGCAAGGTTACGCTCCATTCACTGTAGCTACAAGAATCCCAGAGACCACGATCTGATATGAGAATTTGCTCGACATTTACTGCCTGAATTAATTTCAGTAATGAATGTCTACAAACGAGGTCCAGGCAGTTTTCATCCTCAAAAGCTTGTAAAGCCCTGCTTGATCATCCAGGTATTTAACCCAGAGCTTAAATAGATTTAGGACTGTTTTTTCGAATACATAAAAGATTTGTGCATCATTGTATTAAGATAGAAGAGTTTAACCAAACAAATGATGCGCATCTAACGAGCATTATAGGAAGTCGACAAAGACAGTAAAGGCTGGACCATCCTAGTATACGACCTCAAGTTTCGATATTACACAAACGGTATACAATCAATCAGTCCAGGGAGTAAAGTCAAATTTCAGGAAAGAACTTGCCTTAGTTAAGCTAAGAGCAAAGAATCGCTATCAACCTATGTTAGATCAATGGGTGCTCAGCTTTGTGTAATTTTCATGATTTTTTTCCTCTCCTTTTTTGTTTCATGATGTAAAGTTTGTACAACCTTTTTATTTCAATAAAATCCAGTAGGGGGAGACCCCTCCTGTTCGCCTCAAAAAAAAAAAAAAAAAAAAAGCACAGCAATGCGACCTGAGAGGTGGCCTTGTATTTCCGCTACTGCCTGGGCAAGCCTTTATCAGCATTCACGAAGAGTGCGTATTTGGGATTGTTTTGCCCAGCCAGGCCAAAACATAAAGTTTTTTTTTAGTTACTCAACGACAGATTGAGTGCCAGGAACATCTTAAGAAGAAAACATGACACTTGAGTCCTGTAACTGTGTGCTATGCATCCGGACTATGAAAGAAACATCGCACACATTTTCCTTCACTGCACCTTTGCAAGGCAGTGCTGAAGGCTTCTTGAGCTTGATGTACATATGAATAGCAGCTTCCTACAATCTATCTTCAGAAATAGATTCCACCCAAAAATTTTCATTATTGCAACCTGTCTTAGTTTTGATCAATGGACACAACTTAAGTCTGGTCTAGCCTGTTGTGTCTTTTTAATTTTCTTTCTCGCTCTTTTTTGTTTCTTCAGTATCTCGTTGTAACCTTCCCCTATCCCTGCTCTCCCCTGTATTTATTTATTTTTGTTTTGTGCACTCTGTTCCTTCATTTTTAATAAATAATATGTACAGGCAATGGCCCCTCCGGTTTCCTGGAAAAAAATGAATAATGAATGATTACTCACTCACATGGAGGATCAGATCGTACCTCCCCATGCCTTGTAGCAGTCTCTCAAACCTCGTCTATCTCTGTATATAAAACTGAAGGTAATAAAGGAGCAGAAGCCAGTAGTGTTTCTAACACTCTACCTGCTGCTCCAGTAGTGAGGACCTAGCTTATCTTGCTACGGAATTATGTATAGGAGTTGGAGGCATCAGGAGCACCTGCATATGGCTGCATTAGTTAGCTCTCCACCAGAGGGAGTTCTCATCTGGTTCCACAAGAGGCAGAAGCTCTCCCCAGTATGTTCCTGCTGTGGTGGATGGGTCAGCGCGTGCCCGTGGCAGAGGCGCCATGTGCATTGGTCACTCTATGGATGTGTGTCATGGGCAGTGATATTCCGGCAGCTCCAATGCTCCATATAAGCTGCTGCATGACACAGCGAACGAACTATAGAGCTAGAAACTGCTGGCTGTGGCCAAAAACATATTCACCAGTTGGATCTTGTACAGCAATATCGCCAGCTCTCGGTTACCGAGACCCAGCTACCCAAGGTGCTCAGCTCAAATTAAAAAACATTCTGTGTTGAAGAAAAATTGGGGCATACAACAAGAATTGAGATTTTCCTACTTGAATTGTATGGTTTGTCCACTGAAGGTATATATCACGTGCCTGCTGCCTGCGTGATGGAGATGCAAACAAGAAACTGTTTTTTAGATAAAGCATAGTTCATATCCAGCTTCATCTATCAACTAATAGAATCATGCCAGTTATTATAACGTTTCGCCTAAGGGCACAATCATGGACTGCAAATAAAACAAGTTTACATCCAACCAACGGATAACTGAGACAAAATAAAGTTTACAGCTCGATGAAAGAGCTACAGGGAAGGAAGAAAAAGAAACAATTTATTGTAATTTATAAAGTTTGCACATGGTTTTTTTATGGAACTGGAGGGGTGCACCCCAATAGAAAATTTATTAAAAAAAAGACCAATAGTTATAGGCACAGGGACAAAGAGAGCTTAAGAAACAAAAGTAGACAGGAAAAAACATGAGTAAACAAGACATGGCACAGTTCACATAGGGAGTGAAGCAAGTCGATCACACTCCTTTATTTTATTTTATTTTTTGGGCCTACAGCCTGATAACCATCTCGGTCATCCGCCCCTTCACATGCAGTGAGTCTTGGAAACAATAATGTAATCTTTACAAAATCATTATTAAGATGATTTTGGGGTTTAGGGTTATTATGATTTGGGGTTTAGGGTTATTAAGATGACTAGTCAATCAACCCGTGCTCTCGCACAGGCTAAACAATTTTAATTAGGAAATAAACAAATTAATTATTGTTTGTACCCCCATGAGTAAGAAAAGTTACTTATATTAAATGATATGTTTTCTCTTGGTTCATTTTGTATTACAATATAGGCATTGCACTAAAATAGAAACATATACATATGCTTTATGGTTATTTAAACATTGTAATAGAAGATGTTGATAATTTAGATCTAGATTTGAGGGGTATTTTTATTTTTAAATGATGACATAAGTGGTAATTTAGATGCAAATTTGATGAAATTATACAGATTCTATCATCATAGTAGGAGAACAATTAGACATAAAGTGGCCTATCAACCCATGGCTTCGCATGGGATAGCTATAGATGTGTCAATGTAAATATTTTATATAGTTATATACTATAGTTTGCAAATTACTCGTTCAAATTTTCCATATACTAATAAAATAGTGTATCCGTATATTTATTCTATGGATTATACAGGGATCATTATATAACATACTGTAAAGTAAATTGAATATTATTTCATCAACAGTTAAAAATTTATTACAAAATTTGTTTGTAAAGGCTAAAGCAATAAAATTTAGGAGCTATCAAATTAGAAAATATATTTTGGGATTAGCATTTTTTATTCCTTTATATGCACTTTCTCAATTAGGTCGCAACATGGCTCACCTTATCATCTAAATTCCTCCTTCAATCCTAAATTCCTACTTCAATCCTATTAATAAACTTAGATTATCATTGAGGGACCAATAATTGATTTATGTTTAAAGATGGGTATTTTTTTTTTTTTTTCTTCACTTTTATTTGCATTTGTGTATAGCCCTCACTTTTATTTGCATTTGTGTATAGCCAATACTGTATATATGCAGGTTCAAATATAACAGAGATCAGCATACATTATATATATACTCCCTCTAATAAAAAATTGCATCAGCATGCACAGGATGACTTAGGATATTAATCATATTATAAGTTAAAATTTATTTGACACAAATAACATGAATCTGACACATTAAGTTGTACAACAACATCACTCTATCTAATGATTATTACTTATTTTCGTTATAAGGGACAATTCAAAGATTGATGCATGAAGACAAATTTGAATATTGTCTATTTTTTATTAATTATAGATTATGCATCCAATTGATACAAATTCAAAGAATTAGCTTTAGAAGAGCACTCAGCTTGTGCATGTTATTTTTGTTTGACATAATTAATCTACTATATTGTTACTATAGCATAAATACTTGGTTAGCTGCATACCATATTTCCTAAACAACAATTTTACTATTTAAGAAATAAAGTGCCACTTAAACAATGACGACGTTGATCTATTAATGCATGCTCATGTGGGGAATATTTGCATTACATCATCAGCTGAATATAATTCATGAGTGGATATAATGCATGAGGGCTTATGAAACTAAATTTTATTAGTGATGGCTTTGTCTTTGCTAGATGTAGCTAAACCGGCAGGATGCTTTATGTAAATACATAGTCACATTATATGTAAAGGTTATATCAATTGGTTTTGTCAAAAGTGGATTTTGAACGATGACTCAAACACTGACCTGAATGCATTGTATGGATTTTGCGGTGGAGAGGGGCTGAAATTGTCATGGATCTTCTCTAGGGCCAGCAGTGAGCTCCAGCGATATCACCCAACAACATATATCTTTTGCACACCTAACCCTTCTTTGCTGCTTGTTAAAATACACAACCGGTGTCGATCTCCCTCATCTGCCGAAGTGCAGCTTCTAGCTAACACGGCAGTAGCCAACAGGCAACAGTGCCACCCCCTTCTGTCATGTTCGCTTGTCTTATCAGTCAGATTTATCAGGCGAACAATATTTTTCTTCTATAGCAAATCAGTCGGCTTATTTTATCAGTCCGTGGACTTACCATCTGTCACAGTCCAATGTGCAAAAAAAACGTGAGCTTACCATCTGTCAAGAGGCAGCTGTGTCCCAGCACCAGTTTCGTCGATGAGACCAGATCCATGCACATGCTAAATCTGGCCTGCATGCATGCTGCTCTAGCCGATGTACTAAACCTTGCACCCAATAGGAGAAAAGGACAGTGACTACTTACACCAGATAACCATCGTAGGCTAAAGATCTCAGGTCGAGGCCGCCCAGAATTAAATCTGCGGCAAGACGTGATTGGAGAGGGCAGTGAAAGGTCAATCTACTTTTTTTTTTTTTTTTTGCTAATACCACGATAGAGAGAGAGAGGGTGAGAGGAAAAATATATCGGTGTTTTCTTTCAATTAGATCTGTTATAGGCGTGCATGGTGACCTTTCTTTATTATTAATTAAATATCAATGTTATGCTTTATAATGGCAAAAGTGGGTAATTAAGATATAAGTTTAGGGGGTTACTTTAGGATAGTTTATAATGGCAGTGTGGGTAAATTTTTTAAAAAAATCATAATCGATCTAAGGGCTATTAATACTAATGGTGATTAGAGTTCATTAAATGAATGGCCAGATGTTTCTGATTATTGTGAGAATTTTAAGGATTTTATCTTTTTTTCTAGCGCGTCTAATGAGAATCAACGTGGTGTCTTTGTTGGGGCCTCTAATTAGTAATAGTATAATATAATAGTGAGATTTTGGTCCGTTATGTTGTAGAATGTAGAGACATAGCTCTTGTTGTAACAAAATTTTGTTGTCTGTGTATGATATATCTTCAGCCATGTAAGCCACGATGGCACATTTATTCATGTCTTCATAAACATTGGTGCAAGTCCAACCTCCTAAGCCAAGTAAACCACGGTGGCACATTTCACATCTTCTATAAACATGGGTGCAAGTTCAACCTCCTAAGTGCCTTAAATTCAGAGGCGAGATGGAAGTGGTGGATCTTCCTAAGGTGCGTATTTAACTTCATGTCATTGTATCAATTTAAAGTACTCACAACTTGGTGCATGCATAATTTAAAGACGGCCAACTATCTTATGGGGTCCGCCTCTAGAATTATGCCAAGTCAGATTAAGATGATGGCCCATTATACATTATTATCACATATGTAAACATAATGACTCTCAAACCTCCTTCTCCAGGCCCCCAAGTACCAGCCCCTCACTCTAACACCTGACAAAATCCCCTCTGTATCTGAGCTCCAGTCCACACCGCCCATCCTGTAAAACTGATGCGCACCCTGTTTCAAAATATTAGGTGCAGAGTTATTAGTCAATTAATCATCTCAAAACTTAGCCACAGGTTTGAGAAAACTAAGTTGGAAGAAGCTAGGAGAAGAATTTCGCATTGTATTGGGGCACCAGGCCACCAACATTCGAGTGATCGATGTTCAGAGAGAAAGCATCCTGCTCATGTTGATTCTTCCAGTCAATGATTGGGTCATCCCGTCCTGTGTTTGCATATGCTGCTGCATCTCAAGCATGCAGTATGTGTAATACCCCAAAACCTCACCTACCTGGGATGCCACCGCAAGAAAAAAACCTAGTGCAAATACAAGAAATTTTTGGCAGCATCTCCCCTCAGAATCAGAGTTGCGCCAGAAGCAACAACATAAAGGGAAAATATAAATAAGTTCCATAAGCATGATGTAGCATCCTAATGACTAGATCATCAATATCCACAGTCTAGCAAGACTACCCAACAACAAAGCTAGCCAAAGTCATGGTTAACCAATTAACAAAACTCTACATTCTAGTACTAATATTATTACAGCACAAGTTTTCACACTGAAGGATAACATGAATGTGTTGTGTGTGCTGCTACTATCCCACCCTTCAAGCAAAAGCCACCTGAGCGCCTGTAAAGGTAGAGAGGATGTGAGATATAAAAATCTCAGCAAGCAAACTGCTTTAACAAGCTATTTAAACTACAAGTTTGATAAGCATTGATTTAATCCTCCATTATATGCAAACCAACAGTAGGCAATGCAACGAATTCAACTAGTGATACAATCTCATATGAGATAAAGAGCAACCATCATCAAACCTGGAGAAGCATGGCTTCTCACAACCCCTCCCAAAACCTTAGTCCAAGCCACATATACCATAGTCCAGAATCATGATGCATATACAATGCAATGCCATGTCTCCTGCCTTCATACCCAACAATGTATGAAGCCGCATCGTTATGCCCAATAAACGATGCTGTACCGGTACGGTCGCAGCTATCAAGCGGCGACATAACTCCATATGCCAATGCAAGAATGGGATATAATGCAATGTTGAAAAAAAAGAGATATACCACATATACATCATTAGCATAGAGGCACCCAGCCACATTCCATTATGTGAGCATCATCATCCATTGAAAATAAATGTAAATATTCTCAAAAAAAAAAGCATAGAAGATAAGTCATATGAATGAAACATGTTTTTGGAAGTCCATAGAGTATTAGTTGTGGTTCTGAATTTTTGAGGTGGAGGTAGAGTAAATAACAAGTTAAAGCTTGTAGCAAACCACTGCTACGTTTACTTGCCTCCAACGAAGGGATGATTGTTTTATGCGTGATCCGGAGCGCTACCACCTGCTTGATAATTCAAGATCAGATAAACAAACTCACTCCATCAAGTATTTATAGCAAGTAAAGCGCTCCTACGTCCCACCCCGACATACTAACAAAACTAGAGAATAAAGCAACAGGCCAACTGCAGCACTGCTGCTTCACCTTTTTGTGACATTAAATCTATTACAGCTATGAGAGCAAACAAATACACTATCGGAATCTAGACAACAAGGGCTATAACTTTTATAGAGAGATTATATTTTTATCATGCCATTAAGGCCTTGTTCTCTTCCATGCAAGTTTCACCTAAAGGTTCAAGTTTTTCCACTCTCTCTCCATCACATCAATTTCTACCCATATATATGGAGCATTAAATGTTAGTGAAAAAAATAACTAATTACACAGTTTTGTTGTAAATCACGAGACGAATCTTTTAATCCTAGTTGGGCCACGATTGGACAATATTTGTCAAATACAAACGAAATGCTACAGTTGCAACTTTTTCTAACCGTTTGCATCTAAACAAGGCCTAAGATGGCCTCATTCATAGTTGAAAACAGAGTTCAGAATCTGCTCGAGGAAATGAGGTAGCAAGGTTTATATTCTCATATCTCCATGTCCTTATGGACTAAACCTATGAAATTTCACCAGCTTGGAGATCATCTCATAATCTAAAACTTTAATATTACTCATATTTGCATGTATGGTCAGCAAGGTGGCCTAATGCTTGAGCAAAGGCTAACTGAAAATTCTACAGAGAAAACAGAACATCTAACTGTGGAGAGCTATTTCTGAAGCTCCTCTTATCCAAAAGCAATGATTCTTAACAATATGGAAAGCTAAAGGAAAGTACTATAAGTCACTTATAAATTGTAAAGTCCCATCATGCCTCCAAGGTTCTCAAAAACCTACTAGATCCAATTCTGTCTGAAATTTCGTCAGAACATGACAGCTAGATTAGAAAAATCATATCTCTCAAACCATTCATGCTAAAATCATGAAATTTTGTGTGCTAATAGATCTGAAGGTCCTCTACAACTTTTCTATAACTTATAAACTTTCACAGAAAAAGACATTTAGGTTGCGGAAACTACAAGAACAGCTACATTGCTCAAACTGTCAGGCAGCAGAAACCTAGATTGAATCCCTAAGGCAAAACCACCATCAAAACCCATAAATTCCATGACTAAAGACCATACAAAACACCTCAATCAGAAGACCCAAAGAGGGAATCAGCTCACCTTGGCTATTCCCCCAACCTAGGGCAGTAAGAAAGAAATGGTGGGAAAGAAGTCGATCTACACCCAAGATGCAGCTGTACTCGATCCTCTCCACTTCAATCCATTATTCTCCTTTCCTGGCTTTTACCGGTTTGGGAAAAGAGTTAGAGAGGGTGAGGATGCAGGGGAGAAGGGGAAGATGTCCTGGAGAGGAGGAGCATGAACAGGAGCAGAGTGAGTGGCTGGGGGAGAGGCATCTGAGTTCTAGGGTTGGAAAGGGGGGGGGGGGCGACTTGGGCTTGGGTGAGGAGGTGGGCTGGCTGGGCCTTGGCCCTTCTCACCCCTTTTTTTCAGTTTTTTTTTTCATGTGTTACATTCTCCCCTCCATAAAAGAATTCATCCCCGAATTCTAGCATCCCGCAGTAAAAGCAATTACATGAGTGAGCAAGAACTTGAAGACATAATTTACCAGTCTCAAAGAGTTCTGGGTACTCCTTGCGTATTTGCTCTTCAAGCTCCCAAGTTGGTTCTCGCTCTGTTTGATTAGTCCATAGAATCTTAACATATTTGATAGTTTTCCTCCTCATGACTCTCTCGGAGGAGTCCAATATGCACACTGGGCGGCATTTGATTGTCAAGTTCGGCTTCACTTCAATTGACTCTAGATCAATCTTGTGCTCGGGGTCCTTCAGATACTTCCTCAACATAGAAACATGAAATACATTGTGCACTCCCCTCAACGAATCTGGCAACTGCAAATGATAGGCTAGACTGCCTACCCGAGCTATAACCTCAAATGGACCAATGTACCTTGGGCTAAGCTTCCCTGTAGTGCGAAACCGCACAACACCTTTGGTTGGTGGTACTCTGAGAAGAACCTGATCCCCCACTGCAAACTCTAGGTCCCGTCTCCTAAAATCTGCATAGCTCTTTTGCCGACTCTGAGCAGCCAACAAATTTTGTCGTATTCCTTGCACCTTTTCAGATGTCTCTTGAACCCAATTTGGACCAACCAAAGACCTCTCACCCAAAGTTTCCCAACATATGGGAGAGATACATCTTCTTCCATACAAAGCCTCATATGGATCCATCTTGATACTAGCTTGGTAGCTATTGTTGTAAGCAAACTCCGCCAAAGCTAAATGATCCTCCCAGCTACCTTTCCAAGAAAGGATACAAGCACGAAGCATGTCCTCTAATGTCTGAATGGTACGTTCCGACTGACCATCTGTTTGTGGGTGGAAAGCAGTGCTAAGTGTGTGGGTTGTGCCTAGAGCATTTTGTAGTTTTTGCCAAAAGTCAGACACAAATTTTGGGTCCCGGTCTGAAATAATTGACTTTGGAACACCATGTAGTCTCACCACTTCCTTAATATACAATGGAACTAGATCCGGTGCAGTGTTTGTCGTTTTCATTGGAATAAAATGTGCAGATTTTGTGAGTCTATCCACAATAACCCATATGGCATCCCTACCTCATGGCGACCGAGGTAAGCCAACTACAAAGTCTATAGTAATATGCTCCCATTTCCACTCTGGTATCTCCAAAGGCTTTAACAGGCCTGCTAGTTTCTTGTGCTCAGCCTTAACCTACTGACAAACCCCACATGCTGCCACATATTTAGCAATATCCACCTTCATCCTTTTCCACCAAAAGTTCTGTTTCAAGTCTCGATACATTTTAGTCTCTCCAGGGTGAACCGTATAAGGAGTCCGATGCGCCTCCCTTAAGATATCCATCTTCACATCTGATTTCTGTGGTACACAAAGTCGTCCTCTGAAGCGTATCACACCATGTTCATCCATGCTGAACTCTCGCGGTCTACCTTCAGAAATCCTCTTTCGGACCTCCTGAAGTAAGCGGTCATGCTTTTGAGACTCATACACACGCTCAATTAAGGTAGACTGAACGAGCATTTGAGTCTCCTCACGTGCAACACCCATATAACAAAAAGAAATACCCATACGATCCAAATCCAAAATTAGAGGCATCGCTGTTTTAGGAACACCCGTCCTACTAAGTGCATCTGCCACCACATTTGCCTTTCCTGGATGGTACTGGATAGTTAGATCATAATCCTTTATCAATTCTAACCATCGACGCTGCCTCAAATTTAACTCCTTTTGAGTGAAAATATACTTGAGACTCTGATGGTCAGTAAAGATATCACATGACTCACCATAAAGATAGTGCCTCCAGATCTTCAAAGCGAAAACCACTGCAGCTAGCTCTAAGTCATGCGTCGGATAATTCCGCTCGTGCTTCTTCAATTGTCGTGATGCATAGGCAATTACTTTGCCTTCTTGCATAAGCACACAACCGAGACCAATACGGGAGGCATCCGTATACAAGGTAAAGCGCTTGCCACTCTCGGGCAAGGTCAAAATAGGAGCATTCACCAATTTGCTTTTCAAAGTCTAAAAACTAGCCTCACACTCACTAGTCCATATAAATGGTGCGCCCTTCTCGGTAAGCCTAGTCATTGGTTTTGCAATGATTGAGAAATCCTTCACAAACCGTCTATAATAACCAGCGAGTCCAAGAAAACTCCGAACCTCTGTCACATTGGTTGGCCTTTCCCATCCAACCACTGAGGCAACATTCTTTGGATCAACCATAATACCATCTTGATTAATCACATGTCCCAAAAAGCTCACTTCAGACAGCCAAAAGGCACACTTCTTCAACTTTGCATAGAACTTATTCTTCCTAAGAGCATCTAAGACTAGACTGAGATGAACCTCATGTTCCTCCTTGGACTTAGAGTAGACCAAGATGTCATCAATAAAAACAACCACAAAAACATCCAAATATTCATGCAACATCCTATTCATGGCCTCCATAAAAACAGCAGGAGCATTTGTTAGTCCAAAGGACATGACAACATACTCATAATGCCCATACCTTGTATTGAAAGCCGTCTTCTCAATATCCTCATCTTTAATTCGAAGTTGATGATAACCAGATTGCAAATCAATCTTGGAGAACACCTTAGCACCTCTTAATTGATCAAAAAGGGCATCAATACGGGGCAAAGGATACTTATTCTTAATTGTCACTTGATTAAGTGCCCTATAGTCCACACAAAGCCTTTTTGTGCCATCCTTCTTCTCTACAAACAAAACAGGGGCAGCCCAAGGAGATGTGCTTGGACGAATAAAACCCTTAGCTAGGAGGTCATCCAACTACTTCTTTAACTCCACTTGCTCCACAGGAGCCATCTTATATGGTGTCCTATAAATAGGTTGTGTACCAGGCATCAACTTGATCTAAAAAATTGTTTCCCTCTCTGGAGGCAAACCAGGGAGTTCATCAGGAAAAACATCAGGATAGCGGCTCACAACTAGAATGTCCTCCACTCGCAAGGAAGCAACACGATCATCAACCAAAGCAAAAAGAATGCCAGACTTTCGTGTCCTACGGTCAGGTAGCAAGTGACATAGCAAAGAGAGTGTGTACTTCAATCCACTTCCCTGAAATACTACCTCTTGACCTGATGGTGCTTGTAGAGAGACTGTCTTCCAGAAGCAAGAGATAACAGCTTTGTATTGATAAAGCCAATCCATTCCAAGAATCACATCGAATGCTTCTAACGGAATGACCACTAGATTAGCAATAAAATCTTCATCCGCAAGAGAAACAACACAACCAGGGCAAATAAAAGAACTAGAAATAGGCCCCCTAGCCAAATTAACCATAACAGCTTCCCTAATCCTTTGCATAGCTAGTCCTGTACGACCCACAAAAACCTCGGAGACAAACGAGAAACTAGCTCCAGAATCAATAAGAGCATGTGCAACAAAAGAATCGACTGAAATTATACCTGTCACCACATCCCCACGGTCTCTACTATCAATTGAAGGCATAGCATAAACCCCTGGAACGCCAGTCGAGGAAGAGGCTCCCATGGTAGGAGCAATCGATGTAGGCACCCAAGGCACCACAGGTGTCGAAGAAGTAGTAGCATTGGGCAACCAGAATGCCCCCGACTGTGGTGTAGGCACCGCTGGAGTAGCTGGAGGTGGCAACAAGTATTGAGGTGTTGGAGCAGGCAAGTATTGTTGTGGAGACGGCACAGGAAGGTGAGTAGGAGGTCCTGCCATCATCTGAACTGTACCACTAGAAGCTGAGGAAGTCACTGGCTCCCACCGAAGCTTAGCATTAGGATTCTTCCTACAAACCACGCTCTTGTGGTCTTGTCCACAAATAGAGCACTTGCCAGACCATTGACATTCCTTGAGACGGTGTGCATCACCACACTTAAAGCATACCATCTCCATGCCTGATTTAGGAACAGCCCGATACTGAGGCGTACTTCCTCCTGAAGCACTAGAGAGGGAGGACTTGCCACGATACGGATGGTGACGCTGAAACTTCACCTTCTCGTGAACTGGGCCACTAGACTAGCCCTTCCTATCATCCTGAGAGCGGGACTGATCAGCACCGGATGATTTCTGAATCTCATTAGTGTATTGTTGCTGCATCTCCACACCTAAAGCTTGCTCCACAGTGGTGCGAAAATCCACCAATGGAAATGCCCCCAGGGTGTGCCTAATCGAAGGCCTCAAACCCTGACGAAACTGGCTTGCCTTCTCTACCTCATCACTGGCCACATGTGGAACAAAGCGGACAATCTTGTTGAAACCCACTTCATATTCTGCCACAGTCTTCTTATCCTGCCTATAGGTTTGAAGGTCTATCTTCATTTTCTCAAGAAAAGTGGCTGGGTAAAACCTCCTCTCAAACTGTTTAACCAAAACATGCCAAGTCAAAGAACCAGGTGCAGATGAATAAGATGTCTGCACAACTCTCCACCAAATCTGCACCTCACCCTTCAGTAATTGTGTCCCATAGCGAACACGATCTCCATAAGCCACCTCAAAGGCATCCATCTTATCCTCCACATAAGTCAGCCAATTTGCTGCCTCAACTGGAGAGCCACTACCATCAAAGGAATCCAACTTCATGCCAATCCACTTCACAAGAGAAATACCACTGACTGGAAGTGCAGTCTCAGGAACACCAGTGGGAATAGCACCAGTAGCAGGGACGGTGCTAGTAGCGGCACCAAGGGTAGCAGTAGTAGCAGCACCAGTAGCAGCAGCTTCCTTCAAGGTTTCCAACTCCTGCCTCATCACCTCCATTGCAGCAGTCATTGCCGCCGGATCAGGAGGTGGATTATTGGCCGTCGAACGATTAGTCTTCAGCCGACCCCGTTGTCCTTTCTTTGGCGGCATAGCTGCAGCCACCGTGGTAAATAAACATTAAGCACATTGAAAAACAAACACATGCCCACGCCAAACTTAGTCGAAACAATATGTATTAACAGATCATGCCATAACAATCAAGAATAGATAACACAATATTCACCCATCCTAATGTGCAAGTGTGTCAAATTAAGCCTTAATTTACTTTTCCTAGAACCAAAAACTATGCTCGATACCAACTGTAATACCCCAATACCTCACCTACCTGGGATGCCACCGCAAGAGAAAAACCTAGTACAAATACAAGAAATTTTTGGCAGCATCTCCCCTTAGAATCAGAGTAGCGCCAGAAGCAACAACATAAAGGGAAAATATAAATAAGTTCCACAAGCATGATATAGCATCCTAATGACTAGATCATCAATATCCTGATCTAGCAAGACTACCCAACAACAAAGCTAGCCAAAGTCATGGTTAACCAATTAACAAAACTCTACGTTCTAGTACTAATATTATTACAGCACAAGTTTTTTTACACTGAAGGATAACATGAATGTGTTGTGTGTCTTTGCTACTATCCCACCCTTCAAGCAAAAAGCCACTGAGCGCCTCTAAAGGTAGAGAGGGTGTGAGATATAAAAATCTCAAAGCAAAGCAAACTGCTTTAACAAGCTATTTAAACTACAAGTTCGATAAGCATTGATTTAATCCTCCATTATATGCAAACCAACAGTAGGCAATGCAACGAATTCAACTAGTGATACAATCTCATATGAGATAAAGAGCAACGATCATCAAACCCGAGAAGCATGGCTTCTCACAACCCCTCCCAAAACCTTAGTCCAAGCCACATATACCATAGTCCAGAATCATGATGCATATACAATGCAATGCCATGTCTCCTGCCTTCATACCCAACAATGTATGAAGCCGCATCGTTATGCCCAATAAACGATCTTTGCATCGGGTACGGTCGCGGCTATCAAGCGGCGATATAACTCCATATGCCAATGCAAGAATGGGATATAATGCAATGTTGAAAAAAAAGAGATATACCACATATACATCATTAGCATAGAGGCATCCAGCCACATTCCATTATGTGAGCATCATCATCCATTGAAAATAAATGTAAATATTCTAAAAAAAGCATAGAAGATAAGTCATATGAATGAAACATGTTTTTGGAAGTCCATAGAGTATTAGTTGTAGTTCTGAATTTTTGAGGTGGAGGTAGAGTAAATAACAAGTTAAAGCTTGTAGCAAACCACCGCTACGTTTACTTGCCTCCAACGAAGGGATGATTGTTTTATGCGTGATCCGGCGCTACCACCTGCTTGATAATTCAAGATCAGATAAACAAACTCACTCCATCAAGTATTTATAGCAAGTAAAAGCGCTCCTACGTCCCACCCCGACATACTAACAAAACTAGAGAATAAAGCAACAGGCCAACTGCAGCACTGCCGCTTCACCTTTTTGTGACATTAAATCTATTACAGCTATGATAGCAAACAAATACACTTTTGGAATCTAGACAACAAGGGCTACAACTTTTATAGAGAGATTATATTTTTATCATGCCATTAAGATGGCCTAATTCATAGTTGAAAACAGAGTTCAGAATCTGCTCGAGGAAATGAGGTAGCAAGGTTTATATTCTCATATCTCCATGTCCTTGTGGACTAAACCTATGAAATTTCACCAGCTTGGAGATCATCTCATAATCTACAACTTTCATATTACTCATATTTGCATGTATGGTCAGCAAGGTGGCCTAATGCTTGAGCAAAGGCTAACTGAAAATTCTACAGAGAAAACAGAACATCTAACTGTGGAGAGCTATTTCTGAAGCTCCTCTTATCCAAAAGCAATGATTCTTAACAATATGGAAAGCTAAAGGAAAGTACTATAAGTCACTTATAAATTGTAAAGTCCCATCATGCCTCCAAGGTTCTCAAAAACCTACTAGATCCAATTCTGTCTGAAATTTCGTCAGAACATGACAGCTAGATTAGAAAAATCATATCTCTCAAACCATTCATGCTAAAATCATGAAATTTTGTGTGCTAATAGATCTGAAGGTCCTCTACAACTTTTCTATTATAAACTTTCACAGAAAAAGACATTTAGGTTGCGGAAACTACAAGAACAGCTACATTGCTCAAACTGTCAGGCAGCAGAAACCTAGATTGAATCCCTAAGGCAAAACCACCATCAAAACCCATAAATTCCATGACTAAAGACCATACAAAACACCTCAATCAGAAGACCCAAAGAGGGAATCAGCTCACCTTGGCTATTCCCCAACCTAGGGCAGTAAGAAATGGTGGGAAAGAAGTCGATCTACACCCAAGATGCAGCTGTACTCGATCCTCTCCACTTCAATCCATTATTCTCCTTTCCTGGCTTTTACCGGTTTGGGAAAAGAGTTAGAGAGGGTGAGGATGCAGGGGAGAAGGGGAAGATGTCCTGGAGAGGAGGACCACGAACAGGAGCAGAGTGAGTGGCTGGGGGAGAGGCATCTGAGTTCTAGGGTTGGAACAGGGGGGGGGGCGACTTGGGCTTGGGTGAGGAGGTGGGCTGCCTGGGCCTTGGCCCTTCTCACCCCTTTTTTTCAGTTTTTTTTTCATGTGTTACAGTATGTTCTCTTTCTTTTACTCAAATATTTTGTTTTTGAAACATATCAACCGAATGTTCTGAACATGATTCTGAGCATAGCGAAGGCAAAATCCAACCAAACCAGTTACACCGTGCCACGATGAACATGAGCTCGAGCATGCATCATCACTGTTGTCTGGCAAGCACAGGCACAGGAGAAGGTGCTGTCCCACCGTATGGAAATCCTCGGCGTGGACCAGCGCTGCCGTGTCAATCGACAGAAAGGATACCTCTGTCTCCAGGACCGTCACCTAGGTAAGATGGAAGGGCGCCACAGCACTAGTGTGTAGATCCAACCCAATGTGCCATCGATCAACTACGTATATCAGGCACTTGGGCAAGCGAACTCTTCACAGAGAGCTGCTCCTCTGTCTTTGCTATCCCACGCCTGTGCTGTGCAACTCGTCCATGCTTGTCATATCGTCCTGCTTGTCATCCGAATTCTACATGATCCTGCAGGATGTGATGGTGTGGCATTCACATCCACCATGCATGTTATACACACTTTTACCTAATATTTAAGAAATAAGCAGCTTGCTGAATGGGACAGGAGGAGCTACTTACGACATCCATGTCACGTAACACAAGAATTCCCAATGCCTCACATGACTAGGCAGCACGGATCATAGAAAGGCCGTAGGAGTAGAACTAGATGTCCATCCATTTGGCATACATGACTTGGAGGACTACTAGCTTCATTCTCCGCCTTCCACTATCGCTTTTACGGACGAAATAATGAAATGTGTTTCAATGATGGATAAGGATGCATATACTATGGATAAGGATGCATATACTACTACTTGATTGCACAATATGCATTCCAGCTAAATTATATATATGCAACTACCCCTGCACTCTGTGGACATGTAATTGTCAACTCCCTCCATTTTGCAAGACGGTTTGGCCTTTCCAGATACATAAATTGTTGCTATGAAACCCAAAAGATTTCATAATATGAAAACAGAGGGAGTACTATAAGATACAATCATTGACGCGCAGCGTGCTTCAAACTCGCAGGCCATTTTTCACAAGCCATCATGCAACAAGTGCTTGCCTCACAATAATTTTGAAAGAATGCATGGTTACCTATGGTTCTTGTATAATTAGGTGATTGTTCTAGTTTTTTTCTTTTGTGGCTTGGTTTTATTCTTAATAATACTAAAATAAATTCCTCTCGTGTGAGTGTAAATATTTAAGTTATAATTAAACATGATCCTGTTATGATCACATAATGGTCCGTTAGTACCTTACCTGGCATGATAATAACTGGAGGACAACTACATGGACAGTTTGTTATCCCATAAAACCTGGCATACAATGAATGATTCTTAGTGGCATATGTCATGATTCTTAGTGGCATATGTCAGTTTGCTATCCCATCGATTGGTTAGAACGTGTAAGTACATTTGTTTTTTAGATGGAACATGTAAGATCCTTGCTTCATCAGTTGTACACAACAATTTCTACAATGTTTTGAACTCAATTGCTGAGACAAGAAAAACAGAGAAAAACAGAGGGGAAAATGGTTGAATAGAAGAAAACCATATGCCAAGTCTATTATTGTTTTCACAGATTTTCAGAGTCCCGCCTGTCTAATTTGGTCATACCCTTCAATGATAATTAGAACGACCAGTATACATCCCTGTTTGAACCTGAACTGAACGACATGATTGAACATTTACTGACATCCACTACTTCATCTGAATGCATTTATTGTAGAGCTACACTCCATTCATTCACTGTAGTTATAATAATTCCCAGAGACGATGTTGAGACGATGTTGCGATATGAGAATTGGTTCAACATTTACTGCCTGACTTAATTTCAATAATGGATGCTTACTCACTCATATATGGTGATTTTAAGTGCATGGACAATCAGATTGTACCTCCCTGAGAATTTTCGTGGCCTCTCAAACTTCATCGATATAAAACAGAAGGTAATATGGAAGCAGAAGCAGTAATTTGTAACGCTCTACCTGCAGCTCCAGTAGTGACGACCAAGCTTAGCTTCCTACAGAATTATGTGTAGGAGTCAGAAGCATCAGGAGCACCAATATTACTTGTCCAATTACTGCTCTCCACAGAAGACGGTTTTCTTGTGGTTCCACAAGAGGCAGAAGCTCTCTCCGGTGAATTCTTGCCATGGTGGATAGTCTCAGTGTGTGCCTGTCAGAGTGACGCTGTGTGTGTGGGTCTCTCTCGATGCATGTCACCATTAGGCAGTTGTAACACCCAGTTTTAATAAACAAAACTAGGCTTACCATATCTGTGCCCGGGAAGTCCGCACATGCACATACAGAAACAGAAGTAGAGAGTATCAAAAACAATGTTACATAGCGAAAACTTACTTATATTTAACACTTACATCAGAATAACGCTGAACGGTAGCTAATCTTTTCTTGGAAGTCCTTCACAGCCTAAAATTGAAAATTTTGGGGTGTGACAAATCTACCCCACTTAACAGGAATCTCGTCCCGAGATTCAGGCAGACTAGGTAGAAAGATAAAGCTGATCTTTGAGTCTTCACTCTTCCCTGATCAACTCTTATCCAATGAGAATGCAACAAGCTCAAGCCCAATATTGTGGAGGTGCCATTTAGGCTCTTGCAGTCCTTATAGATGTCACTCTTACATCTAAGATTATAATGCCTCTCCTAACCCTCAGATGATGGTTTATCATTCTCATGAAACTTTGAGTCTCACATTCTTTGTTGGGTTCCAACTCAACACATCTTTCTTGAGTTCTCCATAATTCCACCATGAGAGATATCATACAACCAAGAAGCGAACTTCCTTCAATCAAAACTTATCTGCCATGCATGGTGTAACTTTGATGTTTCCTAAGCCTCAGATAGCTAACTATGGATGTCCAATATCTCCTTCCTATGTCATCAATGTCAACTTGTCTTGGGTATGTCCCAGATTGCACTCCCAAGCGATATCTTAAATTGAAAATCAATCTTGAGGAATAGATGAGCTCCACGTTGAGGAATCAACAAGATACTAGTCCAAGACAAGGTACCTGCGCTTGATAGTGACTTCGCAGCCACGGAGATAACTCATGCTTCCAAGTGAAACACTAGAACAAATGAAAGCTCCATCCCGCAACTTTCTTAACCTGGCTACCCCTTTCAGAAAATATCAACTAAGGGACACCAAAATAACTTGCATCTTTTCCTTGGTAAGCTAAACATCATAATGACCTTTTGATACAGGGAGAAACTCATGTGCATAAGTACGAACAAGTAACCTGCAATTCTTTGCGAGTAGAAAAATAGCTGTGCAGTAAAAACGGCCATAACTCCTATTAGGATAATTCAATAAAGATGTAGTTTATACTGCTGGAAAGCTTATAAAATCCTCTACAACTTCCTTATTATGGAGAACTTTTCCAGATTCTGCAGTTAAGGGAGTCGAAAACAGTGCACAACAAAATCTGTTTTAGGTTCGACAGCACATATCGTTATCTTGTGATTTTCATAACTCCCAAACCATAAGAGCTATAAGGGAAGTTCTTACGGTCAGAGAAAGATGTTGAAGTATAGTGTTGTCCAGAAATTTTCCTTGATATTTTTGGGCATCCAAAAGCAGAGGTATAAGTCGAGGAAGACAGACTACTTTAAGAAAAAACAGGACAAGGTAGAAACGTGATTTAGGGAAACTAAGGAGATAGATAAGAATAATCTTTAAGTCTTCATGCTTCCTTGATTTATATTGATGGGATATAAGACATAGATCTTCGATAGCCAAAAGATGACAAGAAGGATAAGGTTTAAGCTTCAGTTCTTCATGTCTTATTGCTTGAGATACTTAGGGCTTCTTGTAGCAGATGCTACCCCACTTAACAAGCGCTTGCTAATCTTCAAAACTTCATTCGAGGACTGTCTTTAGAACACGTAGATAGGGATGACACATAAGCAACACACCATGCAAGACAAGCACACAACACAACAGTGACACTACACAGGCTTCTGCATTAATGGTGAGCACCCTAATGAGTGGTTTATAGATGATGAAAAGCCATCGATAATTTGAGTAAAATAAAACCAAAAACTTAGTAAATCAAAAGAAATAAAATAACATAAAAGTGAAAATAGTTCAAAGGAAGCTACCAAGGAGGGGAGACAATATGACAAGGAAGAGAAATAATCAAATCAATGTACCAAGGAGGTAGCAAAATAGTTTCATAGCAAAATAATGTTTAGAGAACGTCCGGTGCTAACTAGGCATACGTCCTACAGTCAACACTGTTCTGATACTATTCTGTAACACCCAGTTTTAATAAACAAAACTAGGCTTATCATATGTGTGCCCGAGAAAGTCCGCACATACAGAAATAGAAGTAGAGAGTATCAAAAACAATGTTATATAGGGAAAACTTACTTATATTTAACACTTACATCGAGAGTACGCTGAGCGGTAGCTAATCTTTTCTTGGAAGTCCTTTCACGAGGGGACGGTTGGCTCGAGGGCACATACGCCTAGCACTTCTCATAAAACATACTAGCTCCATCATCCGGTACCCATCCGGGATTTTTCAAAGAATTGAAAAGTAAAGGCAAGCCGTAAGTACATGTCGTACTCAGCAAATATAACATGGGGTTCATGAGGCTCAAAGGCTGACACTGGTTTACTATATTTAGCTTTTAAAAGATTAACACACGGCAATAATAGCAACAAGGTAGTAGCACTTCCCATAACCACATAATCACGTGAACAAGAATTAAGAATAATACATAACAATTCACAATATGATTAAGCAACATAATTAAACATCATCCATCAATGATCGGCTATTCGTAAGAATCCCCAAGGCCGTCCCGTGTCCGTGGGCACGGCTAGTATACCATTTTATTAAACTCAAGGTGAGGTGTACACTTTCAGCGTGAGTCGTGATTTACCCTTTCGCCCGAGGTGATCAGCCTCTTAATCCACTTCAAGGAAGATCGGGCGGGGTTCACTATGAAGCCTTTCAAAGGTTCGTCTAACAAGTTAGGGCCGCTAGGATTCCGTAGCAAGCGGATGTAGAGCCCCCTTTCCAAATGGTTCACACCCGCAGCAGGACACACATAAGGGACAGAGGCCGCACTATACCCATCGTGGCACGCCCCTCTTGCGCCTTTCGGTAACCACTAACAAGCTAGAAAAGGTCCTCATACTTGACTAAAGCCGAGCCATATAGCCCCCTCACAAATTGTCATTGTAAATCTCGGCGACCACTTACAGATAAGTCCTTATGGAGAGAAATTAGAGCAACAAAACACCAAGCTCTAGATCTCTATAACAGTAATAAAATCATCTTTTAACGTTAATACATATTCCATTATTCATGTTACGAGATCATGGTTATATATA
The DNA here is from genome assembly GCA_015844335.1 of Chrysopogon serrulatus. NCBI lineage: Eukaryota > Viridiplantae > Streptophyta > Magnoliopsida > Poales > Poaceae > Chrysopogon > Chrysopogon serrulatus. Next base: position 43,718 of record JADLZL010002246.1, read on the forward strand.
TCCAGCACTAGCAAGTACTACCCATATGCAAATATCCCATGGTCATCAAGGTGTAAGATAATCAACTCTAAATCATCCTTAATAGGGAATCAAAGACACATGCATATGAAATATGGTGGATATTGTGAATAGGTAATCAAGGAGGTCCCCAAGCTATACTTGCCTTATATACTTGCTTAAACCGGCTCATTCTTTAGGCTGTGGGTCATCGACTTCTTCGATCCCCGGTGCTCATCGACGGACCTCGTTCTACTCGTAGCAATCATCATACAAAGGCAAACATACCCAGTAGCAAACAAAAGAATAACTAAGAACAGCACACTAATCATAATTTAATTCAAATTAAACATCCATTAAGGTTAATCATATTTTATGTGTAATTGTTGTCGTATAATTTAAGCCGACTACAGTAGAACTTTGAAAAAGAAAGGTGTATGTGAGAACTAATTTAGACTAGTCTAGTTATTATATATTTGGCAAATTTGTCTGTAGGACAATGCAAAAGCTCGTATTTTGCTGCAACACACCGCAACGGCGCTTGTTTGCCGAGTACCATTACAAATTCATGCTCATTTGCGAGAACACACCGCGTTCATTAAAATAACAAATTGCAGCGTTTGGGAGAGAGAAACATGACGGAGTAGACGATTTTGCCCCCCCGCCGCGTCTTGCGTTCGTGGTGCGGTTGAACCACATAGAACCGATCGAGCCGGACTGTGCGCGCGGCGTCTTCTTCCCCATTCTTCTCGGCCTCGTTCTCTCTCCCTGCTTTGTCACCCGCCCCCCTTTACCCAAGAACCCTAGCTCCCTAGGTTAGGGCGACCCCATGGCATCGAGCTCGCATTCCAACCCCTTCGCCGGCGCCTCACCCGGCTCCCCTGTCCGTGGAGTCGTATAGGGACCCTGCAGGATTCTTGCCATTGATAGACTGCGAGAAGTGCGGAACAAGACTCATCGCCCACGTGTCGTAGAAGATCGGTAGCAAGGGGAAGAGGTTCTACAAGTGTCCATTGCTTGAGCATGTAAGTTTCTGTTGATTTGTTGTTGTGACCGTGAGGGATCTGGTTTTTCAAGTTCAATTTGTCTTGGATTTGCGGACCGATTTAGCTTGTGGCACATACATGTTTGAAGAACGATGCGTAGAGTACTTGGTCGCCAAAGGCCATCTCCCTCGCCCATTGCGGTCGGATCGGAGGGCAGTGCGAGACGACGGGGGCAATGGAGGTGGTACCGGTTTGGGCACGCCATGGTGAACATTTGCTGAAATGTTGAAGGCCTGTGAAGGTGTTGAGGCTGTCAAGATACGTTGATCGATCTTTGTCGGTCATCTAAGGGATTGGAGAGGCTTTGCTCAAGTCTTTAGGCGACAGCCCGGACCACTTCGATCAACAAAGTTATTAAGATAGGGGAGTGGTTGCTTGTTGTAGCTCTTGCTAATCTTTTTCGTCTTAGTGCTAGTTTTCTTTGGTGTTGTTGGTTAAGTGAATGTTGCAAGAGGCTTACATGTAGAAGATGGCAGTAACTTGACATGTATCGTTATGTAATTGTAAGACTTATATTGTGAACCTAGTTGAATAACCGGTGGCAAATTGTGTTGACATGTATGAGCCTAAAATGTATAGATGTTGCATAAGCTGTTGTCAATAACCGGTGGCAAAGTGCCATAACTTGCCATAACTACTTGTCAATAACTTGCCACAGCTCTGGGAATAACTTGCCACAACTATTGTCAATAACTTGCCATAACTTGGACTAACTATTGTAGCAAAGTGCCATACATTTCACAGGTCTGACTTCAACATAACAGGTTCTACATAACATAGGTCCATATGTCCATTACTAAGTTCATTACAACACAACACAAATCATAACCCGACATCACAGGTCCCTCGAGTTCATTAGAACACAACGAAATCATAACCGACATCACAGGTCCATTATCTGCTTCTTCTTGCTGATCCTCTTGCTTGGTCCCTCTGTAGTGTCCATGGTCTTTTTGATCATAGTTGTCTTGGTGGTGGTCACCTTCTCTGTCTTCTTAGTCTTCTTCCTCTGCGCCAAGCCTTCAGGTGCCTCCACCAATGCCCTTTTTCGGTTGTTAGGAAGTAGAAAAAGTTAGGCACAGTTTTTAAGTCTCAATTAAGAGAAAAATGTAGTTTATTTTCATATACCTTCTAGTGTTTGCTGCTGGGCTATTGGTAAGTGCTACAGGTGGGCTATTGTTAGGTGCTACTGGGTAGGCTGTTGGTAAGTCTTTGGTCTGCTTTGGTGGGCTATTGGTACTGCTACTTCCTCCAATCTGTGATTGTTGTGTCGACACTGATGGTTGCATGACTTGATTTGTTTGTCCTCTTTCTCTTTGGCTTGGGGGTCTTTGGTGGGGGGTGCATCGAGTCGTAGACCGTTTCATTCTGGTCTTCATCATATGGCCGAATTGACCACACCTCTTGCACTTCCTCTGGCATTGCACTGTCTTGCCACCTTCTTCTGCACTTTTGATCCTTCTATTTCTTGGACGGCCTGCAGCTCTCTTGAACCGAGGAGGCCACAATTTGAAACCCATGTCAACTTTAGGCCACTGAGTTCTATCTGTCATTGGGTGTATAGCATTCTCATATGTTTTCTTGAACATTGCAACTGAGTAATAGTTATCTATGTAGTCTTCCACACTCTGTTGCGCATAGAAGTGATAAGACAAAGAGCATGAGTACAAGGCAGTCCACCGATGCGCCACCGACAACTGCATGTCCTTGCCTCAAGATCAACAGTATGCCTCCAAGTTTTTAGTTCCTTTGTAGTGCCTTGGATCTCAGCAGTGTTGTTAGGACCCCTATGTATGACATACTACAAATTTCTACTCATAGCATGAAGCTCTTTTGTGATGTGAGGCAAGATCTTATCTGTCATCCTACTTGACAATGTGCTCCTTATCTCTTGTTTCTCCATTATCATTTGCCTTATTCTATCCATCAGTGGGATTACAGGCAGTGACTTCTCATCCCTAATCCAGCTATTGAATGTCTCTGCTATGTTGTTAGTAACATAGTCACACTTGGATGCATGAGAGAACTTCCATCTGGCCCATAACTGCTTATGGTTGTCCTCAATCCACTTCATAGCCCTAGGTGCAGCCTTATTCATAATGTTGAAATGATATTCATAGTGCTTTTGGTTGTAAGCCCTACAAGTTGGCCATAGGTGTTTCTTGAATACTGCCCCTCTGTACCTCTTATTAAAATTCTTCACAAGATGCCTCATGCACTCTCTATGCTCAACCCCATTGTGGAATACAGAGGTCACTCCCTTGTCAATACCCTTGCCAGCATCTGTACTGATTACAAGTCCTGGGGGAGACCCAATGGCAACTTGTAGCTGCTGAAAAACCCATTTCCAATTCTCAGCAGATTCAGACTCAAAGACCCCAAAAGCAACTGGAAAAAGCCAATTATGGCCATCTACAGCTGGTGCTGAAGCTAACTGTCCTCTCCACCTCCCAGTTAAATGAGTAGAGTCCACACCAAGAAAAGGTCTACACCCATTCAAGAACCCATCAATACAACTCTTGAAAGCCACAAACATCCTAGTGAACCTCCTCTTGGGACCCTCTTGTGCCCAATCAATTTGCACAATGCTGCCTGGATTTGTTCTCTCAACCTCTGCCTTGAAACTGAAAGCATCTTCAAAACTGTCCTCCCATTTGCCCTGTATGTCTTCTAGAGCCATCTGTCTACCATCCCACACAACATAGTAGGATAACTTGATGTTGTATTTCTTCTGCAAATCTTTCCTAAGTGTTTTTGTCCTTGTTGTTGGATCATCCCTCAAGATGTCAATAATCCTGTCCTTAACCCATGAATTGGTAGCCATGCAGTTCCTGGTTAGTTGAGATGTGGTGGCACAACCATGCTTTGCATACAACTTCTTTATCTGCATAAAGCCATCGAAAATGCATAGAAAAGGCATGAGTCAAGGACTATATTAACAAAAAAGACAACAACATACATGAGTTAAGCACTGTATGTTACAAACCTGTCAAGTCCTTCCATCCGGCAATTGCGAAGCATGGATCCTCCACTTGCACTTCTTCTTCTTGCTGTTTACGTCCCTTGCGGTAGCCCTCGTACCTTGTTTTCTCACGTAAGGAGCTGCAATTTCAAACTCATTACGCTTTGCATATTGTCTAATAGCCCTCTTTAAAGGTGTCCCCATCCTCAAATGTGACACCAAGGGCTATAGTGGGGTTCTCTAAGTTAGTTACATCTTTGAGAAACCTCACACCCAGCTTCATCATCTACTATCAAATCATCATGTTCATTAGAGTCGAGTCGGCCCGGGTTCTTCATGTACTGGGCCTTGCTGTTGGTCATCCATGTACTGGGCCTCATCATTGATGCCCACATATTCTTCATCATCTTCATCCCATGTTCCATTATCAACAACAGCCCTTTTGGTGCCTTCCCCCTTCTTTGCTTCAGCAGAGTCAGAAGACCCATCAGAGGCATCAGAGGCTGCAGAATCAGAGTCACTATCTCCCACACTAAGTGACTCCACATCCTGCCCATCATCAACACTGTGATCTTCTCCACCAGATAAGGCAATACCAACATCAGCATGGCCATCAGTAATACCAAGCAGAGGTGGATTAGAAGATGCACCAGCCTCATTATCAACAGACATGCTCTGACTGTAGGCCACTGCAACAGTATCATAAAATTGAACAAACAGAGGCAGCCTCCTTAAGTCCCAATAGTTGGCAGTGGCATTCATCAGGGCTGCATCAGTTGTTAGAATGGTAAAGCGTCTGGTATCTTTGTCGAAGAATGACAGATTAAAACCCTGATTTTTCCCATAAGACAACTTCACTGCTACCTCTTCTGTCAGATCCATCAAATTCATAGTGTCCCTATCCAGTACTAACTGAAAATCTGATGCATGGTGCGCCACATTCGTACCATCATCACAAACCTCGACATAATCTGGCACACGAACTGCTACTCGTAATGCAGTACTACTGTCCATCCTAAAAAATGGACAAGAACAACATATGAAATCCCTATTTCTGGCCAAACATCTACCTCTAATCGCAACAAACCCAACCTAACCGCAATAAAAAAGGCAAAGAGGTTAAGAATGCATACCCTTTAGGCACCCATGACAGATTGAGACCCTTCGACGGAGAATCGATACTCGGGCGGAGCCGCTTCACTTTCGGGGACGCAACCATCTTCACGCGTCCATCAAGCGAGCGGGCGGCTGCGGTGGTGGTGGACCGAGATCTGCGGTGCGGGGGACTGTCACCACCGACGGTTGTGGAGGCGGCGGCGGCTGTGGCGGCGGCGGCGCCGGCTGTTCATGAGGAAGGTGGGGAAAAGATGGGATTAGGGTTCCTTGCGGCCACGGCAGTGTCAAATGAGTGAGCCAGGCGGGCATTGGTCTGGTTCGACCAAATTGGAGCAGGCGGCCGCGAGTCCGGTCCACAGGGGGCATCAGCCGTCATTTTACAAAGTTTCTCTCCCCAAACGCTGCAATTTGTTATTTTAATGAGCGCGGTGTGTTCTGGCAAATGAGCATAAATTTGTAATGGTACTCGGCAAACAAGCGCCGTTGCGGTGTGTTGCAGCAAAATACGAGCTTTTGCAGTGTCCTACCGACAAATTTGCCTATATATTTCAGTTTTAAAAACGAGGTCAAAACTAGTCATATTTTTTTTATAAATATTTTGATATCATTTATACAGAATAAACTTCTATCAAATTGACATATGAGAGCATCTACAGGGGAAATTGCATATGACGTGTTTAAGCTAGATAAATAAATCATAATTTAAGAATATATTGGTGATAGTAACTCATATTAATATTGCATATAAAACACCGAAGGGTGCACCTATGTTGATTTTATTTAGAAAGCTAGTTCCAGGTATATTAATTAAAGTAATACTATTTAGTTTATATAAATCACAAGCATGCAAAAGCTCACTAGACATGGTCACGGTAGGCTCTATGGATTTTGAAGAAGACGTACGACTAGTGCTCCATGTAAAGTTAATGGCGTCAGGTATCGGCGACTTCTGGGCTGCTGAACCTGGATCAGATTGGGGCGATGATGAATTTGGAACCAGTCGGACACCAGACCGTTGATCGATTTGGTGTGCTGTTGCTTGGCTTGGCGCACGGCAACCTTGGAACAGGGCGGCGTGGCTAGCGGGGACGGATGCGATCTAGGGCAGGGTCAGGAGTCTGTTCTGCAGTTGTGAGAAAATAAAACAAGATGAGGATGTGGCCCTTAGCATGCTATATACAGGCTAGCCGAGATCATCGGCCTAGATGTGTTTCAGGATCAAATTCGAGTTGATGAGAGATAGGTGCACAGAGGGCAACAATAAGGTAGTGACGATGGATCTTACCGGCCGATCCCGATCCAGCAGGTTGAGGCAACGATGGCACGCGTTGCAGCACGGATGCCGGAGAAGAAATCCCACCCTCACATGTATGGCAGTGCATGTCCATGCTTGCTGGGCAGCCTGCGACGACGGACGCCAGCCCCAGGCTGGATAAGATCAGCGAGCACGCTTGGCAGCCAAAGGCATGGCGGCGGTGTAAATGCAAAACAAGGACATGACGAGAGTATCAGGTTTTTATAGGAATATGGCAGGGGTGTTAGGGTGCTCTCCACATCAGAAATCGGATCTTGGCCCATATACGTATGTATATGTATATAGAATCCAGAACGGACTTGGCTTAGGTGCTAAGCGTGTTGGCCAGCTAGGCTGTGGCCCACACGGCAGGTGTGTTGGCGTTGGGAGATGAAAGGAGACTGATAACAGATTGTGGCATGCTTCTTCAGGTTAGATTATCATGCACAAAGTTTAAAAGGCCCAACGAACTAAAAGAATAGATGGCCTGATTCAGAACTGAACATGGTAGACATATATTCTATCGTTGAAAGGGCACAAGAATAGTTTGAAGAAGTGACGAACAATTTAAGCTAAAGATAATAAAGTTGTTTCGAGAAAATCACCATGACATCATTGGCTTAGTTTGAGTTCAGAAAATTAGTAACCGAATGGCCCAGGCTTGCCATTGATGTAGACAAGAAGATATATATATGGAGATTGACAGGAGTCCTTGACGTGCAGACTTACAGATTAAATAGAGAGAGAGAGATCCATGGAACCAAACTGCTGGCTAAACAAAAACCAACGCCCAGCCATTTTAAGGAGAAGAAAAAGAACGATTGGTGGTTTCCTTTAAAAGATCTGTATTTAATATTATAGCATCACGCTAAGGAGAGAAAAACCGATAGGAGATAATTAGCGAGTTAAGATGATTTAGATGATTCCTAGATATATTTTAAAATAAAAACATTGCACACACAAACACAAACTCAAGCAACAAGTAAATATCACTTCAGACAACCGCTCATCAAATTAATTTAGAAAAGTTTAAAATTCATATTTTTTTTTCTAGAACTAAATTTGCATTAAATTAAACTAAACTTAGAAAAATTTATCCAAATATCGAAAATATTTCTTTTTATTTAGTATTTTCTAAGCACAGCCTAAAATTGAAAATTTTGGGGTGTGACAGCAGTTCAATAATATGCTGCTGAAAAACACAGCAGATGATTTGTAGAGCTATACTAAATAGCGCCCCATTGGTATATAGAAGTACAACGGCTGCTGTCTGCGGCCAAAAATTATTCACCAATCACCAGTTGGATCCTGTACAGCAATATCGCTGGCTCTCGGATGCCGAGACCAAGCTACGCAAGGACCTCACTCAAATTAATGCCGATGTCATTTGAGTCATACTAGCTTCTCCAAAAAGATTCTGTTCACAGAAAAATTGGAGCGACAAGAATCGACAATTTCCTAACGGATCCAAATCGCGTGGCCCTATCCCCTCAAGGTATATATCACGTGCCTGCATGGGCGATGGAGACGCGAGCACCAACAAGGCAACAAACTCTTACGACTCGAGGAGAGCTATGACTGGATTACAGGAAGGAAGAAAAAACAAACACATTATTGTAATAATAATAATATATAAGTTTGCACGGGGCACAGGTTCACATTCATCTGAGCCATCATAGGGTGCGAAGCAAGTCGATGACACCAAGGCACAGAGCGTCGGGGATGAGGATGCTACAACAATGGACAATGTTTTATATGCGAGGCATGTATGAGAAGATGGCATGCACCTATGTTTTGCTAGCTAGGTCCAATTTGGCAGAATGCCATGTAACACCCTTTCTAAGCCTGAAACTGAACTCGAGTGGATAGTTATGTTAGTTCTAATCAAGATCACTAACAGTAGATTAGATGGGAGAACTAACTTAGAACAATAGAATACAGACATTTGACTCATTACAAAAGGTGCTGGTGCGAGAACACATTTAGACAGAGAGGAAGAAAAGAGTGATAGGGTTCCCAACTACACGCATAAAGCTGGAATGATTACCCTGAGGATTTGTGTTCAAACAATTAAACTAAGTAGTATATAGGTTATTACACACTTTCCTAATTGTCATATAGGTTGAAAGTCTGGTGGATTTAATTATGTCCCAGATCTTTCCACGAAAGAAAGATTTATAAGAAGACTAAACCATGAGATTTTCCATTGAACATGCATATTTAGCGGTCACGTTCCATTTTTTTAGATAATGGATACTTTATATCCGGCTTCATCTACCAGAAGGTAGAATCAAGCCAATTATTACAAAGTTCACACACCACACACGAAATCCAGCAATCAAACGTTTACACCACGACTGAAAAATAACAAGATCGAGAGAAGAGTATTGACTAAGCATGACCGATAATCCTATTTGAAAGCCATCCATTGAAACTGAAAAATTGGAGACCTGATGTCTCTAGCAATTGGGCAGCATGTAAGAGTTGCTCCAGTAGGCCCTCACGCCGCTGCAGTCTTGCCTATTACCGAAGCCAGTAAGTTCCTCTGAATAGTACATGCAAAAAAAATTTCGGTCTATATTTATCAAAAACCACCTCATTTCTTGTTATCCATATTGTCCAACATAGAGCAGACGCTGCTGTTAATAATAATGCCTCATGAGATTTACCACCTCCCTTAGACTAAGTATTAAATAAATTCTCAAAGTTAAGTGGAGGTGCTAGACCAAACATTAAATATGTATGATAAAATTTTAGCACTCCCATTATAAACGCACGTAGTAAATAAAGTCGTCATGGCTAACATTTAAATGGAATTGCATGCATGCTGGTGTGTGTTATCTCCTTTGCTAGCTAGTACGTACATGCACATGCATGTCACGTTGCTACTTGCTTTTAACCAATGAGATGGCAGGTGAAGTGGTGAACACGTACATATACAAATATAATTTTGAGTATACACGTATTTAGCTACATGGACACGTGGCCGGTCTGGTGAGAAGTCCTGCCAAGCGTGGAAAGCTAGGTTTTCTAAGAAGTCGCTTGGATTGACAGCTGGCCAACGTTTATATTATACGATATATATCATGTATGTGTATTTGGAGATACTGGATATGTGCGTATCTGTTGGGCCCGTACTGCAGGGACTGCGGACAGATGCAAATAAATTGATCCTCAAGCAGTCTGTGTGTGTCACGTTATTAGCTTGTTCATGATGGCTCGGCAACAGATCAATTAAAATCGTATCTTTGGTGGATTGATCAGAACACATGCAGGAGAAGTCTGTTGGGATAACGATGGGCTCATTGGCTTGCTTGACCGAGGGGTTGATACTTGGCCTGGACCTCCTTATAAATTGAAGGCCTGGGCGACGCCGTGAGACCCTATTCGCGCCTGGACGCGGAAGCTCTGCCAATTTCCTCCAGCACACGCATACACATCAAGCAAAGCCCTGCCGCCGCCCTGCTGCTCGACGTCCGCATACACGCCGAGATCCAGCTGCACGCCATCGTCGCCTGCACACAAGACGCTGTCATCTTTGCTGCTGTTCATCTCGCCGAGAAGCCGCGCACGAGCAGAGCAGCGCTTGTACCAGACGCCGGTCCTTGCTAGCTACTGCTACACCTCATACACCCTGCACGCTCGCGCCGATCTTGACCATGTCGTCCGTGCCTTCCGTCACTTTTTCCGGTGAGCGTTTAATCTAATTGTTGAACCTATCTAATTGCACATCAGCGATTACTTGTCACATGGATCTACCACGGCGGTGTTGCCCCTGTTGGCCCGTTCATGCTAGTTGCTATACGCAGCTACCATAGCGGTGTTACTACTTGTTGGCCCGCTCGTGCTATTTGCCAAATATATCTACCACGGCGGTGTTGCCCCTGTTGGCCCGTTCATGCTAGTTGCTATACGCATCTACCATGGCGGTGTTGCTACTTGTTGGCCCGCTCGTGCTAGTTGCCGAATACATCCACTATGGCAGTGTTGCTGCTCGTTGCCCTGTTTATGGAGATGTTCAAGTTCCGTTTCTATACCTAAAAGCCGTTGCAGCTAAGTATGGTGTAACGCACCGATTAATGCAAGTGACGAAAAGGCTGCCAAAATATTTGATGGGAATTACACTACGAGCTCGTTACGTTGGTAATCTCAACGAGTCGCCAAGCTCGGTGATTCAGCTGAGTTATCCATGCTTCGCTTCAAAATATTGACGCCGGGAGGCTGCTGACTTAATCTCGTAAGCAAGCATCGTCCAAGCAGATCCATGTCATGACGAGAGCTGTTGTTGTTGGGTTCTATAATTTGGATACACATGTCTAGTGCCGACGAGGCTAGGCGAAACTATGGCCAAATGCCGACGAGGCGAGGTCACGACTCCACCGACACGTTTCAATTAACGGGATCGGATACTCCGTTGCTGGGCACCAACGAGGCAAAAGCAACTCACACACGTCCGTGTTTAATGAAGGCCGGCGTACATGACTGGGCACCGACGAGGCGAAAGTCATCCCCTTCATTAATAACAAATTCCGCTTAATCCGGCGTGGCGATGGCGATGTCACGACCGAGCCGGCGACATAAAGCCACCCAAATTTTTATTAAGCCGTATATCGCGCATGGCTGACGACGATCAATCAAATACATGATGACCATAAAGCGCAGCTTAATCAGAGGTTTTCCGTAAGCTCGACTTGCGGATATAATTAACCGGCCGCGCCCAACAGGCCCCGGGAATCGGCGAACTACGCAATTTTCCTACAAGTCAGACCTCTCCTTAAGCATGACGCTGAAGACGAAAGAAGATATTTTTTTTCGTTAATCATGTATTTTGTATATTCAAGAAAGAATTAATGAAATATATGGTTCTCGAATGTGTGAATGTGTCTCTATACATTTACGTTTATTTCATATGTCTTCGTTCAGTTTTCGACCAAACAAAATGTACAGCGCGCCATAAAAACTTAGCATAGCAACAATAGAAAAAGAGGTGATGGATGATTTCTAGAGAATGACAAAAGGAACAATTTAAATCACCCTTCCAATTGCGTCTGGCTAATTATCATTGGTTAAGATAACACTTCTCTTTAAATACCACAAGAAAATCTTTATCTTTGAAGATATTTTAATTTGTCAAATATCTTGTGACGCCCTAACCCTATTATTAATTAACGCAACATACATCGATTTAACTCAAAAAATACCTGATGAATGTAAATCCCACACAAACATGTCTCTTTCCCCCTGGTGAAGACCTGATAAGGCATGCATCAGCTATGCTTGAATGATCTACATTTCAATGGAGTTACTATCTCATTGACGCATATATAATTGCATTGAATCAGATTGTACCACCTGGTGAACTGTTTCAGCCTCTCAGACCTGAGTATAAAAGCCGGGAAGGGAGCAGAGCGAGGCCGGTATTGCTAACTCTAGCTAGCTCCTCCAGTGATCTTGCTGTAGAAATTATGTATAGGATCGGAGTAGGAAGCATCAGGATCAGAGCACTTGCATTACTAGTCTCTCAATCAAGCAACATAAGAAAACACAGCAATAGCACAAGATAGGTAGCCACCCTATGTCCCTACCCTATCACCGCAGGAGATGATGTAGCCCTCTCGCCACTTGGAAGTTCTGAGATCGCCAGCCAGAGTGCTAGTGGAGGTGAGATACAACACAGCGCTGCCAATTTTTGGGCCGTTGTGCCATGGCTACGAAGATGAGTTAATTAGGCTAGTCAAGAGCTAAAGAGGCAATTAGATGGATAACCACAGCTCAAATCGCAACGTCTTCGAGAGCTGTGAATTGCTGAGGCTCCAGAATAAGGAACACTACATGTTTCGAGAGTACAATATTGTTTCACCGCATCACTTATTCTCAGTATAATATTGTTGATGCCCAAAATCATTAGCAAATATTAGGTAGTAGTTATTCAAACCAGATTAACTGTACTAGATTTTAGTCCCTCCATCCAAACCACCCTCTAAGGCAATTTATTGCAGGTTGATGCAAGCTATTGAGAGGCCTGAGCAGGGACAACCCAGTGGCAGTGGCGCACTAGAGAGGAATGCATAGGTGGAGCAGGGAGGGCCAGAGGGAGGCGACCTTGAACGCAACAAAGGTGGCAGCGTGAAGCAGCCTTGGGGAGGGTGGAGGAGGGAGAGGGGCTGAACTATAGATGCAGGTCGAGCAGGAGAACCGGCAAGAGATTCCAAGGTGCAGAGAAGCTTTAGATTGGGACTAGAAAGGGTGGAAGAGGCATCACGAAGCTTGTTCTGGAAGGCCCTTTACAAATCGTGGTTACCTAGCTTGTTCTGAAAGTCCGTTGCACAGCTGTTGTAAATAGCCAGTTCTGGAAGGTCCTTTACATAGCTGTTATTAAAGCCGTTGGATAAATATCCTACGACCAACAATTTATTGTTGACATGGCCCAATCTCCTGCAAGAGCTTGAACCTTATTTCGTCATTTAGAGATTGGAACAGGCAATGTTATGTTTTTTTTTTTAAAATTGAGAACTACATTTACTTTTGTAGGGTAAAGCGGCGGCAGCAATAGGTTTCCACGCACGCGCAAGAGAGAGAGAGAGAGAGAGCTAAGAAAAGGCACCAACGGCAATAGGTTTGTACCATAGGATATTTTTCAATGTGTAATTTAGATGTATGTTTTTATCTCATGTAATATCTAGGCACCAACGGCAATAGGTTTCAACCATATGATATTTTTTTATTGTGTAGTTTAGATGTATTTTTTTATCTCGTGTAATTTAGATATACATACCTATTTTACTAATTTTTTTATTATAAATTTTATAATTATAGTGGTGGGTAATTTATATGTATATTTAGTGGGTTATTTTTAGGATTTTTTATAATGGCAAATGTGGGTAATTTTTAGAAAACCAAATAGATCAAATGGCTATCATTGTTAGATGGTTCTTGATTGATGGCTAGATGTTTCTAATTTTTGTGAGAATTTATAGGATTTATCTATTTTTCTAGAGCATCTCATGAGGATTAACACGGGAGTCTTCGTTGGGGCCTCTAATTAACAATAATAAAAATTTTTGAGATAACGACCAAATGTGTCCATATATTACAACAAAATAAACATGGGACACTATACCGTGTGGCTGGACACATGCTATTCTAATTAACTCCTATTTGAGCAAGGGATGAGAGTTCAGGTCGCCGATGAACCACTTGGGACTTTTATCTAAAATTCATCATGTATTATTACTCTTAAAACCAGCCACTTATGCTCCGGAGGGACGACGAACAGATGGATCCATGAGAGAATATAACAGACAAAAATTTGGAGAAGGAATTTTTTTCTTCTTATAATTAGGTATGGTGTACAGACATAAATATAAATATAATTTGAGTCGTCACCCATAAGGAGCACCTTCTCCAACTTCTTGTATACTGGTTTGACGGCAACCAGGAGGGAAGATATCATTGCTTGGCTACTCCACGGCAAACTTCGCAGGCTGTGGAAGTGGTGACATGGCGTGATATATAAGGTAGTGACTATCGAAAGATCATTGTGGACCCACATGAGATGAAGCATGTGCTCATCTCAAAGTTGAATATTGGCTATACAACAAAAATTCTTGACAGCGAGCAGCTCATCTGCTATCCCAGTCTGGCCTTGTACTACTTGTGCAAATAACCCACAGAATCCTGCTTCTCATTCCGCTAGCACAGGATTCTGCAAGATGCGATCCACCATGTTTAAATTGTTGCATATAGTTTTATCTGAAGCTTTCAAAAATCAACATGATCGAACGAGGGCATGAGCTATTTATGTTGTCGTCTCCTCGTAAGAATGAGTTCCCGATGCCTCCCATATCTACGCACTGTACCTCCCATCAGTAGCAGTACCAAGGGGCAGTAGGGGCCGTGTGGCACAACTATATATTTATTTCTCTGCCTTTCACTAACGTGTTCTTTTGTAACGAAAACATCACAACAGTGGTTTGAGGATGTCATATACTACTTGACTGTACCCTCCACACTCCAGCTATAAATTATATGCACTTACAATCTGTGGTAGACCGATAAAAAAGAGTTTAGGTGGGGCCAACACGAGCAACAAGCTATACTATAAAAGAAAAGAAAGAAAAGGAAAATTGAACACATAGACACATTGCAATCGCATAGACTACAGCAAGCAGTCAATGGTTTCGGATGATTCCTTTAATTTGAGGAACAAATATTCTTCTTGCACCAAAACATTCAAAATACATAAAAACAAAACTACCGGTTCACCACCACAGTGATAGAGAGAGTGGGGAAGAGTAGTGCCGGTACAATTCGCAGAGTGCAACTGCCGAGGAAAGGGGCAGTAACCCCATTGTGTGCTTTGCGCATTTAATGACTTTGCTTGGCCATGTAGTGTTGGCCCAATTAATCAAGCCAAGATGCACCAATGGTTAGCGTCTCTTCTTCACTGATCTGAGACAAGTGAAAAGTTAATTCACCAAGTGTAACGCTGCTCTGCAACTAAGACTGCACATAGCCACGGTAGTATAGTGCCTAGCAACACAATAATAATGTCCTGAAGTGGTGGTCTAACATTGCAAACATCCCTTGTGTCAGGCAAGAAATGGGTTGTGTTCCACACAATTTTTATTTGTGTTGAGAATTGGGAAGGAAAAAGAAGTGCAAGAATGTTTGAGAAAAAAGAAGCTTCCAACCTTTCAAGCCATGTAATTTTTCGTGTGGGTGGGGGGCACAGTGTACTTCACTTGTCACACACATTCCACAAGTTGATAAGCAACTGTGCTTCCTAAAACATACTTCGATAATTTCCTAGAGAGGCCCGTCCACTCTTTTTCGATAGTAGGCTCGGGAGGAACCATGGTTATGGTTCGGAATGACGATGCATGGAGCTTTTGGGGATGAAGATGCTCTAAAAGGCAAAAGTAATGTCCAGACGAACGACCACGTGGCCTCATCTAAAACCTGACAGTCAAGGCCAGAGTATATGCATGATGATATGTATGTACACCAGCCATGTGTATCTGTTTCGTTAGATCCAATTTGGTAGAATGGCCATCTATCATCCTGTATTAACCTGAAACTAAACTGAACATGGTGATCGAAGATTTACTCACATGCACTTGTTTGTATTAATTTCAGTGGATGGTACACTCCATGCAGTAGATGTATGTGCATAATCTCAGGATTGATTAGGCTATATATTTGTGTTCCACCAATCAAATTAAATAGTATATTCTTGCACAGTTCCCTGATTGTCAGCTAGCAGGTTGAAAGTTTGGCAGATTAATTCCCAAACTAGAGAACAGTTGTTTTCATGAAAGAAAGGTTCATAATAAAAGATAAAGATAAAAACGTTAGACTTCTAGTGAACATCCTAGTGGCACCAGTTCTCACGATCTCTCCGAAGATGTATGGCCCTTAATTGATTTAACATTTATTTATTGCCTGACTTTATTTCAATGGATGACTAGTTGGCGACTCATTGATATGAGTGGCAAGTGCATGGTGGAATCAAATTGTACCAGTGCATGGTGCAATCAAATTGTACCTCTTCTCTCTAACCAGAGTATATATAAAGCAGCAGGGAACAGAGCAAAACGCCTGTGTTTCTCTGGCTGCCCAAGTGATCTTACTATGGAAATTGTGTATTGGAGTAGGAAGCATCAGGAGCATTTGCGTTACTACTCTGTCAGGTGGAAGTTAGATAGAGGTAAGAAGTGGCGCCAAATCACAATCATGAGGCTCACTCTGATGCTACAAGGAATACAATCTCCGTCTAGTGCTCACTCTTCGTGGCGTTCGTGGGCCAAGACAATGTTGCTTGTCAAATTGATATGTAATTAGCAATCCGACTTGAAAGAGCAGTACAGTTAAAATCATGATGTCAAAAACTAAACTAAACAGGCAGGGAACTCCCCCATCAGACCCTCCGGTTAACATATTTTCCAAAAAAATCAGACACCCCCTCACCAGTCACCACTCCTCGGAGGTTCCGAGACGCCATCTCGGAACCTCCAAGGAGTGGTGACTGGTGAGGGGGTGAAACTGATGGATAGCTAGAGCAGTATGGTCTCTCCTCTCTCGCCACCACGCATTCGTGCTAGCAACCGGGTTCATAGCTATTGTGTTCATAAGGTCGATGACAATGTTGCTACCTGATTGTGATCCACTCAAGCAATCAAGGCATGCCAATGACTATCACCATCTTTGTCATCGTCAACCGTCAGGAGTGCAAGAACCAACATACTGATCTTCTAGATAATGAGCCCAAAAGGGCTGAAAGCAAAGCGACTCCCAAATTGCACATCGTAGGCTCTTTTGTGCCAGTAAACAAAACAAGAAACAAACTGTTATTCTTATGTATAGTTCTATACTATACTAGGCATGCCATTATACACTTCTGTGTCTCGAATCATACACTCGAGGGAAAAAAAAAAAAAAAAAAAAAAAAACAGAGAGCACGCAGCGAGATTTGAGGCAGTGGATTGGCTGATGCATGGGAGAACTGGGTGGTAGTGCTTGGATTTAGGTGCAGGCATGCAGCTACTACCCTAAGAGGAGCAAAAGGAGAGAGGTTCTATGCAGCGAGCTCTTCAACCACCAATGCAAGACCATATGGACTTGAGCAGCTCGCTATTTGGTTCTAGTTGGTTAATTAAAAAAGAATTAGAGACTTGGAAACATGGCCAACTTCATGGTCGGTCACCTCAACTTCTAACTGGGCTAGGCTGTGACAAAAATGATAAAGACATAACATGTTTTCACAATGGGCATCAGGGCCAGGTGAGCGCCCTCATCAGGAGCCCAACAAAAAGTTTTAACTGGGTCCATGTACTACACAGTAATGGAACCAAACAGTTACATGTGATAAGAGACCCGTCGCGCCATAGGAGAGCACGCTTCCAGCACCCGCAACGCACCAGCGCTGGGCCAGCTCTTGCAGCCAGGGAACGGGACCTTGGCCAAGTTCCTGTTCTCATGTTCCATGTTTCGGAAACGTTTTCGTTCTGGAAACGCGAATGTTCCCGTTCCCACGTGTAAAATAACATTCCAAGTTTCCGTTTCCGTCCCCGTTCCAAAACGGGGAACGAAAACCCGGCTGCTAA
Organism: Chrysopogon serrulatus; assembly: GCA_015844335.1. NCBI lineage: Eukaryota > Viridiplantae > Streptophyta > Magnoliopsida > Poales > Poaceae > Chrysopogon > Chrysopogon serrulatus. Next base: position 61,238 of record JADLZL010002246.1, read on the forward strand.
GGGCCAAATAACTGCATGCAACATACTATCAGTGCTCACACGCAGGACACACCAGCGCTCCACGCCTCCACCTAACTTTTTAAACGCTAGCCCATCACTGAATGCGACATGCCAGCTCGAATCGGAGTCCCTCCCCTCCCCTGCATGCAAATGCTGACGTTATCCTGACATAGCCTAATAAAAGGCAAAATATTATTTTAAAATGGGTTATCCTTTTCAGTTCCCATTGCACCAGTGTATTTTACATGGCAAGGCAAACAAAACTAGATCTCGCTTGTATATATTTTCAAGAATTTTATTCTAATAGCAATTTATGTGTGAGATTTATTAAAATGTTGCTACCATGTAATACTAAAGTTGCTATTGCAAAAATATAGTAAAATTGTTACATAAAAATTGGAAACTTAAATTAAAAACCAAAATTACTAATTGAAATTATGAACTGAAATTACAAATTGAAATTTAAAACTGAAATAGCTAACTAGAATTAAAAACTAAAATTACAGGTGAGGCAACTAATGTGCAAGATTTAGAAGGCATTCAAATCTAAAAGGATGACAAAAAACTGAAACTAAAAAGCATTAAAAAATAGAATGAAAATTGCAAAAAAAAAATGTAAAAACTGAATTAGCTACCATAAAATGAAAGTAAAATTAATAACTTGAAAATTAAACTTATATTGACAATAAAAAAAAGTAAACTAAAATTGACAAATAGAAATTAAAAATGAAAGTCGACATAATGAAAAAAAAAATCCATAAGCTACCAACTAGGGAGTAAGTTAGTATATAATCTATTGCAAAAGCCAAAAAATATGAATAGCTCCCAATAAGGGGCAAAATAGTATGAAAATAAAATAATCTGAAACAAAAAATGAAATATTTAAAAATGCAGGAAATACTGAAAAACAGTCAATATTCCCAAGTTAGGAAGGCATTTCAACCTGAAAGAGAAACTAAACCACCGAAATAGCTACTAGAAATTGAAACTAAAATTGATGCCTACAAAATTAAACTAAAATTTGCAAACCGAAAGTGAAAACTAAAGTAGATATGATGAAAAGCAAAAAAAAGAGAAACTAAAAAGAATGAGTAAAAATTAAAATCCATAGCTCAATGAATTGAAAATAAAAGAAAAAATTTTACAAGAAACAAAATATTCTAGAAAAAATATGCGGCAAGTTATATTATTCTCGAGCAAGTGACAATTTATATTCTGAACAAGTGGCAAGACATCTTAAAGATGACAAATTATGAAGATTATGACTTCCAAATACTACAAGCTGCATGACCATCGCAACAACTTCTCAAGCCCATCAAATACATGGTGAATGATGACCCATGTCTAGCACTCTAGCTAAACTATAAACATAAATAGTTACACACAATAGCTGCTATACATAATATAAGTTGCCAGTATATAAAATTGTTATAAAATATTTCATCATGTGTCTACTTTTGTAGAACTCATCATAATGAACGTAATGGTGCAAACGAAATTAAAAACAAAGATTTGGTAAGAAAGTTATCCAATTTAAAATAGTTGAATGGCTTAGTTCGAAACTCTAATTAGCATCTTACGTGACGTGAGCATGTACTTGTTGCTTCGTATTGTTGGGCCAGCCCGATTCGGATAGCGTGCCCTTGCACGACAGGTTTTTGTGGGCTCCGCCTCCGTCTCTTCGTATTGTTGGGCCAGCCCGATTCGGATAGCGTGCCCTTGCACGACAGGTTTTGTGGGCTCCGCCTCCGTCTCGCCTCTCTGGCACGTGGCTACCAAGCTAGGCCAGACCTCGGCCTGCTTGCGCGCTGGTCGCGCGCTCGATGTCGAGCGCGACCCGTAGCGCGTTACTCCCTCCTTCTCATAATATGTGCTCCTTTACCATTCAAATTTTTTCTCAAAATAATGAACTCCCATAGGTCTGAACGTGGCGCAGCTCTAGCCTGTAACAAGCAGAGGACGGAGCAGTATAACATTAAAAAAAAAACGCCCGGAACCTCTCTCGTCCACACGTTTCCATCCCCATCCACCAGAGGCAAAAATATCTCCACCGAGTGGAGGTCTCTCTTCCATCTTCAGAGCTTCTCTTGCCTTTCTTTCCCTTCCCGCACCACGCGCTACAATAGAAACCACACACCTTTCCCCATCCCTTGAATCCCTCGTTCCTGTACTAGCATGGCAGCAGGCAGTGGGAGGCGCCACCGCTCACACCGAATGCGTGCCGGCGGCAAGATTGTCGCTGCCGACGGTGTGGATCTGAAGCCCAGCGGCAGGGTCCGCGGCCTCGTCAAGTCGGACGGCCGTGACGGGAAAAGTGCTGGCCTCCAGATTGAAAGGCGCATCGATAGTGCTGACGCCGGCCACGTCGTCAAGCCAGGCGGCGAGGACTCGGCAGAGGAGGCGTGGATCTACGTACGCGGTTGCCGAATCAAGAGGGCTGACCTGCGCTTCAACTCCCACGGCGATGTGTACGTCCCTGACTCCGAAGATGACGAGTCCAGCGTGGAGGTGGCCGCGGATGGAGCTGTCGGCATGGAGCTGCCCCCTGTTGTGGCCGTGGATGGGGCTGTCGGTGTGCATGTAGCCCGGCGGAGGAGGCCGCAGACGGAGCTGCAGGCGTCGAGCTGGGGCCCTGCCGCGGCCGCGGCCGAGGCTGCTGGTGTGGAGTTGGCCCCTGTGGTGGCCGCGGACGGGGTGTCGGCCTGGATGCGGCCCCTATAGTGGCTACAGATGGGGCTGCCGGCGTGGACATGAACCCAGAGGTAGCTGCTCGTCTGGCCAAAAAGGTGCTTGGCGAGGACTTGCACCCAGAGGTGGCTGCGCTCTTAGCCAAGGTGCTTTCCAAGATGGAGCCTTTCTACCATGAGTGCTTCATCGACATGTACAAGGTTATGATGCCTCTGTTCTTCACCCCAGCCACCTAGTTTATTTGCTGATGGTTCAAAGTATAAATCAAAATCGTGTTGATGTGGTAGATGATCTGCTTGTGGTGCCATGACGAACTAATGTTTGTGTGCTGATGGATTGTACATTGTCAGTTTATGTAGCTGCAGTGCTTTTGTGTACTAGGTGTATGGGTGTCACTTTCTGTACATGACGTGCTTTGTGTGATAAACTAATAATCCTAATCAGTGTACACTAAAGACAGGGGTGGCTTTATTGTGCCCTTGTTGGATTCCCCAAGCCATGGATAATCTATTTTCGCCAACCAATATTTGGGGTTATGATGTTTATTTGGGACTATAGTTAACTCTGGTCGATTGGGAATTTTGAAGTTGCTAAAATTTCAAGAAATTGATTTTGGAATTGAATAAATCAACTTTATTTTTCTATGGACAATACTTGTCTAATCTTTTTTTTTCTCGAACACGCTTGGGAGAGCTGCGTATTATTGTATTAGTAGAAGAAAAAAAAGAGTCATACATAGACCCAAAACAAACTCACACACTCAACCACACCGTCCCTATTTTCTAAGACTTCATCACCTGTTTCTGAGAATACAACGACCAAGCGGGCTTAAAAGGCTAAAAGCCCCTAGCAGTGATCAAGGACAGACCCTTAGCTACTGCCAAACACCACCAATGGGCTTCATCCCTAGCTAAACTTAGGGCTGTGTCAATGCTTGGTGCAGCCCCATTGCAGACACAGTCATTCCGGTGTTTCCATATGCAGACATTTGGTCGGGTGAGGAAGTCCTCGCCGAGCAAGCCTGTCAGGTGTCCAGCACCGATTATGGGCCCTGAAAGAATGCATCATATGCAGATTTTTGCCATGTAATATTCTGAAGCCGAGAGTCTCCAAATGTGTTTGTCCTGTGTCCCTCCATGCAGCTCAACACTAGATATTATATCCCATAGTTCCAGGTATTCCATCAAAGCTTCTACTGGTATTTCAACTCGGATATCATCAATCCATTTCTCATCAGTCAGGGCATCCATCACCGTACGCATGACTATTCTTCTTTTAGGGACCAAACAAAAGATCTTTGGTGCTAGTTCCTGGATATTTTTTCCAGCAAGCCATCTATCCTTCCAGAACAGAGTGTTAGCTCCATCTCCTACTTCAGTAAACACTGCCACACTCAGTAGTGGAGGCACAAATAATTTTAGGTTTCGCAAGGTTTGCAAAGCAAAGATCAAACATGTATAGCAAAATGTTATATGCATATATCTTACTGCCAGAGCAGGCTGCTTTAGCACACATGCTTTGTTTACAGCATTAGCACACATGATTAGCACATATTATAAGGTCTTAATTACAGCAGTACCACAACTCATGCTTTGTTTACATCAGTACCACACATAATTAGTACATATTATAAGGTTTAAAATTACAGTAGTACCACAACTCATACTTTGTTTATAGCATTACCACACATAATTAGCACATGTTCTAAGGTCTTAAATTACAGCAGTAGCACAACACAAGCTTTATTTACAGCATTACCACACATGATTAGCATATATTATAAGGTCTTGAATTATAGTAGTACCACAACTCATGCTTTGTTTATAGCGTTAGCACACTTGATTACACCATATCAGCCCCCAAAATTTCCAAAACCACAGCATAAGCAATATAATTAGTTTTCCAAGGATGCCATCACAGCCTCATATAGCTGTCGGTCACAACAAAGACTTTTCGGAAGCATGCCTTGTGCCTCTAGCCGATCTTTGTAGATATGAGGAATGTCATATCTGTTTCCTCCACCATCTTTCATCACCTCAATCATACACCCTTGTAGTGTCAGGAAAACCCTATTCAAAGTGTCTGGATCATAATTATCAAACTTACGTTTTACATTTGCAATGAGGTCATCCAAACTCCTAGAGATCGTATCATATGTTAAGGATTGAAGAGAATTAAAGAACCCTAGGTCCAATACATTCAAATCTGGGGAATTGGCTGGTTGGTTGATGAGCTGTATGTTAAGCCCTGACTGTGCTACTGCAGCAGCAAATTCTTCATCATTGACTAGAACATGTGAAGGGGCATTATCTTGTTGAATCAAAATGGTGTTTCCTGCATATTCCCGTGGCCACCGTCGAATAATAGCTTTAAGAACTTTACTGATCAAATATGACCTCATAGTGGTACGATTTACCTTGATAGGTTTGGTGACTTGAGCCCCCCTTCCTCTATTACGACTTTTTCTTTTTGCTGGTTCCTATATTAAATGAAATAAAATAAGGACCACAAATTTGTAGCACCAAAACTTATGCAAGAAAGTGAAATGAGTGTATGTTGTACCTTTCTAACAAATGGCCATAGTCCTATCTTGCCATCAAATATACAATTACCAGCATCATCAAATATTGGCCTTCCTACTGCTGTTAAGAACATAACTTTGCCAATTCTGTTCTTATTGCGCACAGTCCTATGTGGATTCTTCTCGTTGGGAAGCATATAACACTTCATGCACTTGGATGTCATGTTGAACCACTTCTCGTCCATGTGGATAATGTTCCTCATTTCAATGAACTTGGGTTCATGCGGCAATGTTCGCTGATCTAACATGGAAACACACCATCGTAGCCTAGCTTTCTTGTTATCTTCCGTCAACAGAGGCTTTAGTGTGCTAGAGTGGCGTCTTAGTAGTCCTTCCTTGAACCTTCTATGTAGAGTGCCCTTGTTTACACCAATATAATTAGCTAGAGATTGTATAGTCCTCCTCCGATGCAAAGGAACTCTAAGAACTTCTGATAGATCAATTTGTATCCTTTTGCGGCCACAATTCTTCTTCCGTGATGTAACATCTACTGGTATACCTTGTGCACGGCACTGCTTAACTCTTCGCCAAACACCACGCACTTGATACTTGCTGACCTGAAACATGTGAGCCACTATATTCGTAGCGTTCTTTTTTAATTTTCCACGATTACTCCTCTCAAGCAATGCTTCATATATTTGTTGCCTTTCACTATTTGTCAGATTTCTGCACTTGCGTGAATTATTTGCACATGTATGTTCATCTTCTGAGTCCTCCAGCTCTTCCTCATCAAAGACTATATCCACAGCATCAGCGTACACACCATAGTCATGCATGTCCTCGATCATGTCTGCAAAAAAATACTATGAGAGAGCAGTACCAAACTGTTGTTTAGATTTTGCGAAAAAATCATGCTTAGATTATTGCTGACATTACTTTTTGCTGACCTGAAGGTAATTTTTGCTATTACTATGAGAGAGCAGTACCAAACTGAGGTAGCAGTAGCAAAATGTTGTTATTCGAAGCTAAATGTTATTTCATCCCCATGAATTTAGTGTTGACTAATGGTTATAACAATATTAATGACATGTGCAAGTAGAGCCGACTAAATTTATATTATTACTCCTGTCTCCTATGAATCATGGTCCGTGCAGTATTCTTTGCACAAATAACCTGATCAGATGTTTACTAGATTTTTTTTCTGAACGTCCTTTCTATTTGATGACATTTCTTCTAATCTGGTTTGTGCACGATGGGTATGCAAATTGGCATTATAATATTGTCATGACAACTCTACTGGACTTTACTATGATTTGAACTATGGTTTGTATTATATGTTCTTGCATTACCATTAACACAGTAGTGTTGATTTATCAGTGAAGATGCAATGTCTTTCTCTTTGTCATTTATTCAAACTTGAGTGCACCTAGGCAGCTAGTAGAGGCCAAATGACTTTTTATTCAGCTAGCAGAATACGGAGTAATACTTGCAATTAATCATGCTGAACAGAAACCTATGTCAGCCAAGTGACTTGAGGTGCTCATTTAAATATTAAGAAAAAAAGTTCAATGTAGCTTACTGATCATTGGTTGCGTCTCATGTTGGTGATCAGCAGGTTCTAAGTTCAGGTCAAACACTTGTCGTTCATGTGGAGCATCAAAGTTGACATCTCTGGCTTGTTGATGGTGTTCCTCGACAGCAAGAACTGCAATAGGGTGGGGCATAGAATTTTATTATAGCATTAAAGTTGTGTTTACAAAGTATAATTACTTTCTTCTAGTAATGGAACAAGATAAACAGTACCTTCATGAGATTCTTCTTCTTGTTCCTCACAAGCAGGGATATTGAGGTCTATAGGATGCTCACCGCCATATTGCTTCGTTTGGAGATAGTGGGACTGACCTTGGGGTGGATGTAGTTGTGCTTCATTGGTGAGATGAAACTGATCCTCCTGGGGGTAATTAATTTCATCTCCTTCATCATCAAGCTGTTGATTTAGGTCTGGTAAGGGCTCTGCACTTTCTCCGCCTGCTACTTCATTGAGATCTATGACCATTGTTGATGATGGAAAGGCAATTGAGGGCTCATCGCTTTCTTCACTTGGTACTCTATTCAGATCTATGGCCATGGTTGAAGCTAGAACTCCCCTGCATGCTATGGAGTTTGGAACATTTGGAAGATGTGGATCGCTTGTGTTGGGCTCATCAGGAGCAAGGGAAGCCATTTTGGAGTGGGGTGGGGCGCTGGAGTGGGGTTTGGGCGCTGAAGCCATTTTGTATGTGGGTTTTGGCGCCCAGTTCGGTCATTTGAAATTTGGATGGCCAGGTGCAATGGCGCAAGTGCTGGAAGCTTCTGTATTCTTGTAATTTGCCTATTGTTGCCATGTGTTGTGGTGTTTGTATGTCCATGCCACGTGTTGTGGTGTTTGCATGTTCACAGCTGTTTTTTGTGTTCACAGCTGTTTTTTGTGTCAGACTACTGTACGCCTGTACTGTTGTTGACAGGTCTCTTTTATAGGGGTATTTTGGTAATTTTACACCTCTGCTAAGTTACTTCCTCCTACCCTAGGGGTGCAGTTAAACTGAGAAGGAGGGAGTAGAGTTTCCGAATGTGATATTATTGTGCTGTCTTTTCTTGGGTGGACTGAGGGTCCATAAAAGAGCAATGAGGGAGAACAACAAATAAATAAACATCATACCAGGCATTGAGCATCTTGCTTCTGGTTCAAAACTAGATGAAAGCCAGTGTTTCTCTGTCTGCTCAAGTATGATCTTGCTATGGAAATTCTATATAGGAGTAGGAAGCATCAGGAGCACCTGCATTACTACTGTGTCAATGGAATTACGTCAGATGGAAATTGTGTGTAGGAGTAGGAAAAACAGCTGCGTCATGAGTGGAAGAAACAAACATACTAGTCTTCCTAGCTAATAAGTCCAAAAGTGTTTTTGAAAAATATATTTTAAAATATATTTCTGAAGAATATAAGCCCAAAATGCTTGAGATTAATTAACGCTACTCCCAAATTTGCATGCTGTACGTATGCTCTTTTGTGCCAGTAAACAGAAGAAATATTATTCTTACGTTTTAGTTGTATAGTACTATACTGGGCATGTAATTATATTATACACTTCTGTGTCCTTGAATCACACTCGAGGTGAAGAAGAGAGGACCAGTGAGATTGTGGCAATAGTTTTGCTGGTGTTTGGATTGAGAGGTGCATGCAGGGGCGTGCGGCTGCATGCCCTACGAGGAGCAGAGGGACAGATGGTGTTCTGTGCAGCGAGCTCTTCATTAACCAATGCAAGCCCATATGGACTTATATAAAGATCATCAAAGTAAACTGCACTGACAAATTAAAATCTCTTTCTCCACATGTATTTCTGGAATTTTCACTGTTTACTTCACATGTCGCACATTCCACAAGCTGATATGAGCAGCTATATGGTTTCTAAAACCCACTTATATTTTGCAGGGCACAATGTAACAAGAGTAAGGCCATAATAGGTTTTTATTACCACCAACTAATGGTTCTGGTTGTTCTTTTTTTTTAATAATCTGGTTGGTTCATTTTAATAAAATTAGGACATGGAAACATGGGCACCTTCATAGTCGCCTCACCTTCTAACTGGGCTGGGCTGGGCTGGAAGAGAAATGATAAAAGCATGTATGTTTTCTTAATGGGATTCAGGGCCAGGTGGGTGTCCTCATCGGGGCCCAACTAAAGGTGTTAACTGAGTCCAATTACTACATAGTAATGGAACCAAACATTTACATCAACTAGAGCGGGGCCCGCGCTTCGACGCGGGGCAGGGGCTCAGAAAAAGCACCACAGTGGTAACGGTTGGGGGCACTGTTCACCAGAACATGATACTGTAGCGGTAACGGGCGGGCACTGTTCCCCGGATCCGGTACTGTAGATTTAACAGGCAGATGAACTGTTCACAGAACCCGGAACTGAAGCTGGTGGGCGGGCACTGTTCATGAACAGTGGAACAGTAAATCCGTGGCCGGAAAACTATACATCTTAGACCGACCGCAGACTGGGGCACGGTATCGCATCCGAAGAAGCAGATACCGTCGCCCGGCTCGGACGGGAGCCGTCTGCAAGACGCCAAAACGTCCGGACGAGCGCCCGAACGCCAAACCTGGCATCGAAGCGGGCGTGCGCTACGCGGCCCCATGGCGTGGGGGCGGGGCCCGCGGTCGCCCTCGGCCAGAGGAGGAGGGAGGAGGGAAGGAGAGGGAAGCGCCCGAACCGGCGCCGCCGAAGCTGCGGCCATGGCCGCCAGCGCTGGGGAGAAAGAGAGGAACCGCTTCGCCCAAGGCCGGAGAGGAAACGCTCAACCGCTCGGACGCCGGGCAGCAAGCACGCCGAGCTCGCTCGAGGCCGCTCCCGCCCGGCCGGGAGGGGGGGAGGAGGGCGGCCGTGGGCCGCTGGGGAGCTCCGCCGCGAGGGGCCGCGGGGAGCTCCGCCGCCGGGCCGCGTGGCAGCTGGCTCGCCGCGCCCGCCGCCCTGCCGGGCCGGCCGCTACGAACACGCCCACGCTGGTGTGACGGGTGGGACGAGGAGCTCGCGTCCCTCCGCCGGCAGATCGAGGGAAGGACGCGGAGGGGAGGAGGAAGGCGCTCGCCGGCCGCGGCGAGCAGCGCCGGGCGAGGGGCGCTGGAGCGCCGCGGCCGCGGCGCCAGCCGGGGCGCGCGGGCGAAGCCGCCGGCCCGCCACGGGCCCGTGGGTCGCCTCCGCGCCGGTGGCCGCCTCGCCTCGCCGTCTGCCGAGAGAGGAGGAGCAGACGGCCGCCGGGCCGCCACTGCGCCGCTTCTCGTGTGAGAGAGAGAGAGAGAGAGAGAGAATGGAGAGGGAGGGAGGGTGTCGGCTGGAGAGAGAGAGAGAGAGAGAGTGAGTTTTTATTATTAAACAAAACTGACAAGCGGGTCCCGCAGTGGATGGAGTATGATATGGAGTATGAACGAGTGCGGGAGAAAGCACTGTAAAGGAGAGAATCTTGATGACCAGGATGTATAGAGTATGAAAATGGAGGACGATGAGTGCGGATAGCCTTATATGATATGATGTCATTTACTGTGCTGTCTTTTCTTGGGTAGACTAGGGGTCCATAAAAGAGTAATGCATCAGAGAGAACAACAAATAAATAAACACCATACTAGGCATCTTGAGAACACCCCCCAAAAAAAAAAAAAAAAAAACCAGGCATCTTTAGAGCTCTTGGTTTAGCTCTTTTTTTGGTTCAAGATGGATTAATAATGTTCAATATTTTCCTAGAGGCTCCTCCACTCCTTTTTTGTACTAGGCTCAGGAGGCACCAGGATTGCTCTTGTTACAGTGTTAGTGAGACATGGAGCCAATAGGGATGATGGATGCTACAACAGGAAAAGTAATGTCGAGGTGAAAGAGATAGTTGCCTCATCTTTAAAACTGGGAACTCAGAGGTAGAATTTAAGCATGACAGGTACATGCACCTGCCGTATGGCCGTCTGTTTTGTTAGACCCAATTTACTAGAATGGCCATCTAGCATCCTGTATCATCATGAAACGGATTCAAACAAAGTGATTGCAAATTTATTCACATACACTTCTTTATCATGAATTGTAGTAGATGCTACACTCTATGCAGTGTAGTATAAGCATAATCTAACTGGACTTATTACACTTAATAACTGTCTTAAACCAATCAAATTAAATAGTATATGCTTATAAAACAGCAGGTAAATAGTGGAGCAGAAAGCCAGTGGTATTTCTGGCCACCCAAGCAGGGGCGGATCCAGGCCCCAGGCTAGGGGGGCTGCAGCCCGGGGCGCAGCCTGAAATTTCTATGAACAGGTCTTCTGCAGCCCATGGAAATCCTGGAAATCTAGCCCAAAATAGCCCATCCTGCAGCCAGTTCAAGCAATTCCTTTACTAATTAGCCCTCCCCTTATGGCATTTCTAGATTCGCCCCTGCACCCAAGTGATGTTGGTATGGAAATTTTGCGTAAGAGTAGGAGGCATCAGGAACACCTACATTACTAATCTATCAGATGCAACTAAGATATTATCAAGGACTGGAGCCAAATCGATGGTTCTGACTTCTGAGATGGCTAGTCTCAAATGGCGCCAAACTATAGGAAAGCCGGAGCATGATGGTCTGTTGCCGTCATGCATTTATGCTAGCACCCTGCATGTTTCATAGCGAATGCTAAAGGTAAGTTATGTTTAAGCGAAGCTGTCAGGCAACCAGATGCGTGGACCAGGACAGAGGAGGTGCTCATTACGCTGTGAATCACTCAGGCTCAGGAATAAACATGCATTACGTGTTCTAATTAAGAGGACTAATTCTAGTAAAGGGCCCTTTTCGATGCATTGTCAAAATGAAAAATAGATTGCATCGTTGTGTCTCTCTCATCAGAGACGATTACAACGAATTAACATATGGACAATGTGTGGCATGCTTTGAGATATAAGCTCTGTTCTAACAAATATATGCATGATAACAAACCCATCATGATCCTTATTTCCATCGGCCCTATCGAACCTCGAGAGTTCAATCCCATACAAACTTGACAGAATGTTCACTGTCAGGTATGAAATTCTTAGGTGTGCACAGGATGCAGTGTAGTAGCTAGCTCAATCACTACCGGAAACTTGAAACTCCCTTACGGTGTACTACCGTCATGGAAAATAAAAATATCGGCATGAAAATGTATGTATGGTCATAAAAAATAAAAATATCATCATAAAATTTCTTACGGTGCACTTAGCATTGCCCAATAAATAAACACCATACCAGGCATCCTGAGCATGTGAGCTCTTGCTTCAACTTTGTTCTTTTGTTCAAGATAGATGAATATTTCAATATTTTCCTAGAGGCTCCTCCCATCTTTTTCTATAGTAGGCTTGCGAGACGCCAGGAATGCTCTTGCTACATCAGAGGATGATTAGGCAGGGAGGCTATGGGAATGAAGAGGCTTCTACAAGGAAAAAGGTAATCTCTAGTCTGTCAACGACAATGTTGATTGATCCAAAACTGGGTAGTTGGAGAGTTTATGCACGACATATGTGTCCAGCTGGCGAGGTCTGTCTGTTTTGTTAGATCCAGTTTGATAGAATGACCATCTTGCCTCCTGTCTTAATGTGAAACTGAACTGCGCAAAGCGGTTGAAAATTGGCTCACATGCACTTTTTGTCTGAATTTGAGCTGATGGTCACTCCATGCAGTGTTGAACCAATCAAATAAAATAGTGCATGCCTGCGTACAGCTTCCAAATCACCTCCAGTTAGCCAGTACTAAATTTTTATATTATTAGAAAAACTAGCCCAACGAAACCTGACCTAATAACAAGGCCTCCAGAGGTGTCTGCTGGTACTAGATTTTATTTAGAATTTACTACCTTAATATATCTGAATGGATTGTTAGTAGGTGAGTCATTCATATGTGTGGTAAGTGCCGACTATATTTCAATGTATTGTTTCGGTCGCTCTAGTCTAACCTGCTTATAAAACAACAGGGAATGGAGCAGAAACCCAGTATTGTTTCTGGGGTCGCCCAAGTGATGTTGCTATGAAAATTGTGCATAGGACTAGGAGGCATCAGAAACACCTGCATTACGATGCTTTCTGGTGCAAGTAAGATATAATCGAGCCCTGGCACCAAAGCTTTCATTACAGCACCAAACTCCTGGAATGCCGGAGCAGTACGTTCTCTCGCTGTCACAAATTTATGCTAGAACCACGGTTCATAGCGAGTGCTGAACGTCAGCTATGTTTAAGCGAAGTGTCAGCAACGCCTCTACACCGGCTTCAAGCAACGACAGCATGAACGATGTCGCACAAGCTGGAGTCCGGGACACTCAGATCGCCCTCGACAAGATGGCGGGAGAAGGGGCTGTTGCTTGCATCATTCTCTTGTGCCACCACCTGTCTATCGAGCAATAATCAAGTCGTCCGCGTCGCCCTCCCCCGCGACGGGCGACACGGGCGGAACCCTAGCCGCCACCCCAGTTAGCCTCCACCTCCATTCCTCTTCCTCACCGCTGCCGGAGGGACCTGCCGGGAGCCCCCGCGGCTCCCTAGGAGGGCGGCGGCGAGGCACCCATCTTGGAGGGTCGCGACCAACTTCGTGCGGGGAAGGAGTTCGGCGGTTGGGATGTTGCCGCGGCTAGGGCGCGGGGCGCGAGATGGCACGGGAGGTTGCCGGAAGGGGAGCTACTTGTCACGGTGGCGGAGCTCGAGCAGGATTCCGGTCCGACACATGCGGATTCGAGTCCCTTCGGCCGGATCTGGTGGATGGCGTTGCGGCGGCGGCGCGGCTCTGGGCTGCCCGGCATGTTACGCGGCCTCCTCACTCGGGCGCTTCGGCGTTGGTGTCGGCCGCTGGTCGCGTGGACCTCGCCCGGCCAGGGCGGCGGCGGTGGCGGCTCCGGCAAGTATCCGATGCCTTAGCAGCCGGATCCGGACTCCCCGGGGCGGATTTGGTGCTGCTAAGGTCGACGGTGTGGCGGGTGGATGTGGGACGGTGCGTGCGGGCGGCTGCAGTTCGTGGCCTCCTCATCCGTATCGATGGGGTGCAGCCGCGGGGACGCCCGGCGACGGTGCCGTGGGGCTCGCTGCCGTGGAGTGTACCTCCTGCTCCTGTTCTGGCCAGGGGAGTCATCGGCACAACGGTGGCGGAGCTGCTGGCCGATGAGCTCGGCGACGGTGGCTGCCGGCATCGACGGTAGCAGATGGCTCGGTCGGGCAGGGCGGCGACTGGCGCAACAGACAAGTCTTGGCCATTGCTGTGCACGGGGTTGAGGAGCCGTGGCGAAAGCTATGCCCTCTTGGGCCGATGACGACGACGTTTCCGGACGCCGTGCTCTTCCTTGGAAGCGTCAATCGTTCGGACCTCTTCCCTTTGCACGGCTTGTCTTCCCTGGGAAACCTGGACTTTGGTCAGGCGACGGCGGCGTCCGTGGCGTCGTGTTCCTCCATGGAGGCGTTGTTTTGGAAGATTGTGCTTGGTCAGTCTTCTATGGCGGCCAGCGCCGTGGCAAGGAAGGTGGTGGCCTAATTGAGGATTCAAGTTTGCGGTGTCAATGACGGAGGAAGGTGGTCAGGAGGAGGACGTAGGTGTGGCGATTCGAGGGCCTCGCATATGTTGGCAGTAGACCATGAATTCGGCGAGAGATCGGCGTGGGAGACTCCCACGAAATTGGCAAGGAAGCCGGCGTGGGAGGTGGTGGCCAGCAGTTTTGAGTTACCAAGATGACCTGCATGTTATGGCGACTTAGTTTCGCTTTTTCGACGCGAGGAGGTGTTCCAACTAGCAGCTGGAGAACGTGTGTGGCATTTTCATCTTTTGATGAGGCAACTAGGTCCAGAAACTTTGTTGTGCGTGCCGTGTGTTTGAGTTTGTGAGTTTGAAGTGTTATTGTGTAATAAAGAATAGCTATATGCATCGGTCGATGCAGAGGCTGGAATATTAATATATTCCCTTTTCTAAAGAAAAGGCCCTAGCTAGTAGATTGACTTCTCAGCACATGTGGTCTGAGGAGGAGCTATTGCTCGCATCATCTCACATCCAGCTTTGTGAGCTTACTTAGGAGGTGATATGTGAAATATATATTTATTTAATTTTTTATTTTGTAAAATAAGCAGAAGAAGGAAACTTTTAGATTACAAATATTTCTTCAAACCTAATTGATACAATTATCATTTTTATATGTGGCAAATCGTTTTATTTTTGAACTTTAATTTGGATGTGATGACATATATATTGATGCATATAACGTGAGTTCATGTACACTAATGTGGTTAGCATGATATATGTTTGTACATTTTGATTGCCTACTGTATGTAGTCACGATGGCAACGGGGAATTACCCCTCGGGTTACGTCTCCCCATCCCAGCCTCTCACGTGTAGTTTGGTAATTGAGATTCTGCATCGAGGCGATAGAACAGAGCACACAGCAGAGACAGATGCAATTTTACATACTACACCGTCACTTCATCTGCAGTAAATGCTAGCTGCAGACCACTGACAGAATATTACTATACTAGGATTAACCAAATGCAGTTTTTTACTCTTTGCCCAACAAAATGTCAAGCTAAAATACTGAGTAACCAGGGTGAGTTCATCTTCACAGTGAACAAAGCGCAAGTTACTGCTCAATCCTTACATTGCTGTCCTCCCATAACACAATATTTTCCAATATCTCGCATGCCTACACGGTTGGCACTTGACACTATGGAAAGGCCACAGAACTGTTGTCCCATCGATATGACCTTTATATATATGACTCTCACAACTGTAGCTTCATTCTCTATCTATCACTCGCGAATGCTTTTAGGGACCAAACCAAAGATACCACAACAATATATCAAGATGTTTTTCAATAACAGAATGAGGTTCAATGCCTCTACACTCAAAAGACAAAACACAATGTTCAAACAAAAGGAAAAGAAGACTAAGCTTCAATTCTAATAAAGAACTTCCATCAAAACCATAGAGACCTCAATAATGACTATTTCCAAGATATGGCAACCGCCCTTCATGTTCGATGTTCTTTATATAGTAGTGACCATAGTCAAAATGGAAAAAGGTGTTAGGTTTAGCTTTGTTGAAAACCATCATTCCATTCAACCATATACCCCAACAACTAGCAGCCATGTCTAGATATCGATACCTAGAGGCAATTAGAAATCGATTGCTAGGGGTAGCTAGATCTAGAGCCATCTCTAAAAATAGGTGCAACATAGTAAAATTCATAACTTTATCAAGTGAAGTTGGATGAAGACAAACGTCCTATCAAAATTGTATAACTCAAATAGATCTACAACTCTATAGTTGATAAAGTTTTCTTTTGAAATCATTTAAATCCCACAAGTTTTGTTCAAATTTCTCACATTTGAATTTTTTTTGAGTTTTCCAAAGGATAAACAACCAAACTCAAAGTTATAAATCCTAAAAAGGTATAAAACAATGTGGTTGAAATCTTTTTTATTTGAAACAATCTAATGTCTCTAATTTAGTTTGATGTCCTTACATATTGGAATTCAAAATTTTCAAATGACCTCGGATGGAAAAACAACAAAAAACCAAAGTCGTAGAGCTATACAACTTTTAATTAACAACTTTGTCATTTGCAATCATTTACCCAAAAAAAATCCAAGCGACATATGGTGGAGAAATGACCAAAATCAAAGTTGTTATACTCAGGAATATCTACAACTTTCAAATCAACCAATTTGCCGATTAATTTGGTCTCATTTTGTCACATCTTAACTTCGATATTCATGAGAAAATTGAGCAAAGAGACAAGGCACCAGTTCTTTGGTTGCATAATAATCTCTAAGATGTTTGGATATGAGAACCGATTCAACATTTACTGCCTGACCAAAATTTAATGGATGGTTACTCACTCATATACGGTGGTTATAAGTGCATCAAGAATCAGGTTGTACCCATGATTTCTCATGTTCTCTCAAACTTTGTCCATTTATAAAACAGCAAGTGAGGGAGCAGCAGTCAATAGTGCTCTAGTACTGACCTTGCTATGAAAATTGTGTATAGGAGTAGGAAGCATTAGGAGGACCTGCAATACTTGTGTACTTACTCTTCTCCCCAACAGTCACTAACCCTGTTGTTCCACAAAACAAAGAAGCTCTCCAGCACAACACAGGCTTGCTAGGGCGGATGGATCGGTGTGTGTTGGGCATCCTAGACACAATGTCGGTCACTATGTGGATACGTGGCACTTGCTGATAGGTGAACAGGTGTGTCGTCGGCTGTAATGGCAGCGACTGAACAGGTGTGTCGTCGGGTGTAATGGCCAGCGACCATACCAGAGCAGATCCTTATGCTGCAGTGATAGAGCAGATCCTTATGCTGCAGTAAAGGCACGGTAGAGCTGTAAACCGTGCCACATTAGTAACACAAAAGTACAAGTACTAGTTTGGAGCAAAACCTATCATCGGTTAGATTATGTACAGGAATACAGATGTGAAGACTCAACTACAAATAGATCCTGAATATTAAAAAGGAAGCACTAATATTTAAATATTTTAAAACGATCTTGAATGGAGAAATAACCAAAATAAAAGTAATAGATCTCAAAAAATTATAAAACATTGTTATTCACAATTTTTTATTGAAATCATCTCTTGTCATGGATAACTACAGTTGAAAGGGTCAAATTTGAAATTCAAATTTTTTATACGACCTCAGATGGAGAAACAATCTTAACGAAAGTTGTATATCTTGAAAAGTTATATACAACTTTGTAGTTGATAAATTTTTTATTTGAATTCATTTAGGGCCTCAAATACTTAATTTAAACTTAGTTTTATAAAATATATATGAGACCCAAAACTGGATATAGTCATAAGTGACGGTGTGTGCAGTGTTAGAGGAGAGTATGTAAAAGGGAAGGTCACGGGTTCAAATCCTACCGGCCGCTTTGGCACGCAATTTTACGCGAACAAATGTGCGACTTGCATGTAAGCCACAATGGCACATTTCACGTCTTCTATAAAATAGCTGTACATGTATAATGTAACTTGCTGCGTGCATACATACTAATCCTGGCCCTTATATGTCGGCCCCTCATTCTGAGAGTCCAGAAATACCCGTATTTGCGCCAGGATCACGCACAAATACGTCAATAATACACAGAAATGGCACACAGATTTAAGAGAAAATACCGAGCTTTATTGATATTGAATAAAAGGGTTCTACATCGTTAGGGCATAGCCCTTGGGTTACATGTGAAATGACTAAGGCCGCAAAGTGTTCGGCTTTATTACAGGGTAGATACTAAGGCGATACTAATTATCCTAGCGAAGCATAGCAACTACTCCACAGGCATCTTGAGCGTAGTCGAAGCCCTAACTCCTACGATCCAAACCAACGCGTCGGGGTCCTTACGTAGCTCCTAGACATCAGGGTCCACCTCCTCTTCATAGTCGCGATCATCTCCGAGGTCGTAGTCTGCATAGCAAAGAGGGGTGAGTACTTACGTACTCAGCAAGTCCCAACTTCTTGGTGGAAAAGAGTGATGATAAAAATTAGGGTTGGGCCTAGTAGGGTATTATCATCCTCACTAGTCCCAGATTAGTCTATTACATAATCACAAGGTTTTACGTTATCTCATTAGTCATATATTATTCTAATCATAGCGTCCCATCCCGGTATTTGCCCATTCCAAGGACGTGGCTATTCGAATAGATTCTAATAACTCTACAGAGGGTGTACACTTTTCCCCACACGATAGTTGCGATTCCTTCCACGGCCAACGGTTAGAAAAAAACTACCGAGATCTCGTACCCTATAGTATGCATTCCTTAGGGTTCCATACATTTCCACTATGGCGCTCAGGGGTTGGAAGGAGTTAGGCGAGGAAGATCACTCAGCATCCTACGCCTAACCTGGACATGGAAGCTCACTCGCAACCCATGCCCTCACACACCTTGTGGAAGCTCACTCAACATCCACACTTAAATTTATATAGATATATGTACATAGCTAGCGAATGTGCACCCAACAATTTTATGTGGAAGATCACTTAGCGTCCACGCCCAACCGGACCATGGAAG
The DNA here is from genome assembly GCA_015844335.1 of Chrysopogon serrulatus. Classification (NCBI taxonomy): domain Eukaryota; kingdom Viridiplantae; phylum Streptophyta; class Magnoliopsida; order Poales; family Poaceae; genus Chrysopogon; species Chrysopogon serrulatus. The sequence continues at coordinate 80,015 of JADLZL010002246.1, forward strand.
ATCACTTAGCATCCTACGCCCGTCTCCCTGCTCTACCGTTTGCCTACACCGCCCCCTAAGTGGAAATATACTTCAACCTAACGGGGTGTGAGATCAAGCCTACCCATATAGACGTGTGGTGCATGCGAAATGTCACACAGGGGATGAATAAGAGACTATGAACCGGTCCTTAGGGGTGACTAAAACAGGTATCTCCGATAGGATATCCTTCGCAGTAATATCCACCAAGTAATCTACACCTAGATTACCCCTACCCGCTTCAAGTCATAGTATATAGAATCACTTCATCGATTATTATTTTATTATCACGTTAGCTCATTGTCACTTATTGCATTATCTCATCATAAATGTTCATATGATCAAAGGGTCGTTATATAAGTAGGTTAGAAGGATGGTAGAAGGGTGGAAATTAGGACTTGCCTGCGTGGTCAACACCGTCGATGTCCGCGACGTAGTCCAGGTCCTCGGTGTCCCGATGCTCGCCCTCCTCCTACGGTGGGGGATTTTCTATCGGGTAAGACTACCGCTAAAGGATAAAAGAAACACATACATGCAAGTATAGAACTAGGTAGTGGCACTAGATGCAATGCGTAGAGCATGATTTTAGAAGAATTTAGAAAGTGGTTTGACCTAAATCGGAGTTAAAACGCAAAAGTTATATATTTTCAAAGTTTATTCTAATTTATTTAAAACCCTAATTCCTAAATGGAATTTTGGTTGCAATTTAAAATGCATGGATTAGTGTGCAAACTACATGATTAAATTCTACATGTCAAGTAGTTTATTTACAAATTTGTCTGGAATTTTCCTAACACTAGAAAATGGAGAAATACTACTCTGTGTACACTTCCCGGGTGCACCTAGCCATTTTCTTTAGTGTACCCCGAAGGGTGTGTGCGTGTACTGTGTATGTGTGTATGACAGGTGGGGCCGGGCAAGTGTGACGGCGTTGGACGGCGCCGGTCTCCGCTGGCCCACGGTGCAGAGAGAGAGGGAGGGAGTGGGGTGACGGCGGGGACTAAGACGGCACGCTGACGCCGTTGGCCTTGGGTCCCACGTGTCAGTGGTAGAAAAGGGGAGGAAGAGGGACGGCAAGGGAGCGGCGCGGCGCGTGGCGGTTGGCCTGCATGGGCCCCCGTGCCGCTGAGAGAAGGAAAGGGGGAGGGTGGCCGGAACAGAGAGGAGAGGGTCGGCTCGCCGGAGAGTTGTCGCCGACGGCGTGACGCCGGGAGAGGGGAGAGAAAGAGCGCACGGGTGCGAAAGTGACCGAGCCGCAGCCTCGGGGTGTGTGCTCGGCGGGCGACGGTAGACGCCCGCAGCAGTGGTGGTGGCGGCCCGCCGGAGGTTCCCGCGGCGGCCCAGCGTAGTGTAGAGTGCGTGTGCGTGGCCTAATCGGCCCGCATTGTGTGTGCGCGCGTGCAGGGTGGCTAGGAAGGGAGTTAGAGAGGCTAGGTCGTCCAACCGAGCCACGACGGCCGGTGTTCGGCGGCAATGGCGCCGGGCGGAAGGCGGCACATCGCGGGTGAGCAACACAGAGAGGGAGAGGAGGAATGGAGGGAGGAAAAGGTGGAGGAGGGGCCTGGGAGCTCACCTCGAACCCAATCGCCAATGGCGCAAAGAACAAGCTTGAATTTCGGGCGGCGGCTCTAACGGCGAAGCCCGAGGCGGCGTTCGTCGACGACGGTATTCGCGCCGCCCCTCTCGCGGGCGGGAGGTCGACGACGATGATGATCGGGCGGGGCCCGCCTGTCATCGGTGCGGGGAGGGAGAGCGACGCGCGGCGTGCGGCCCTGGCGGCCGGGTGCTACCGGGCCGCCCACGCGGAAAGAAAGAGAGGGGGAGGAGAAGGGAAAGGGAGGGTGGCGGGCTGCCGCTGGGCCGGATGGGGGAGATGGAGCCCGAGCTCCTTTTCCTTTTTCTATTTCCTTTTTCTATTTTATTTCCCTTTTTCTTGATGCATGTGCTTATGAATTTGAATGGATTTGAATTCAAAATGCATGGGGTGGGTTGTATGCTATGCTACACTAGTCCTATACTGCTGAACACTTCAAGGCTAAAGAGTTTTTGAAAAGTTTTGAAAAGTTCAAATTTTTAGTGATTTTCGAAAAAGGTTCAAAAATTTCGGGGTGTTACAAACCTACCCCCCTTAAAGAGAATCTCGTCCTCGAGATTCGTACTGCACCTCAAACAGGTACGGGAATTCTTTCTTGAGGTCGTCTTCTCGTTCCCAGGTGGCTTCCGCTTCTGTATGATTGCTCAACTGAACCCGACAAAATCTAACTGTTGTCCTTCTTGTTTGTCTAACGGCAACATCCAATATCTTGATTGGCCTTTCTTGATATTGTAGATCCGGTTGTAAGTCCATGACCTCTGGTGATGCTTGTTCTTCTGGTACTCTTAGGCATTTCTTGAGTTGCGAGACGTGGAATACGTCGTGCACATCGGACATTTTTGGTGGTAGTTCTAGTCGGTATGCTACCGCCCCAATTTTCTCGGTGATTTGGTATGGCCCAATATACCTAGGTGCTAGCTTTCCTCTCACTTGGAATCTTCGGGTGCCTCGTATAGGGGATACCTTTAAGTATGCGAAATCTTCTGGTTGAAAATCCAATGGCCTTCGGCGGTTATCTGCGTAACTTTTCTACCTACTTTGGGCGGCCTTCAAATTTTCCCGAATCTTGGCTACTTGCTCTTCGGCTTCCTTTATCATGTCTGGTCCGAACAAGCTTCTTTCTCCTACTTCGGACCACATCAAGGGGGTTCTGCACCTTCTCTCATATAATGCCTCAAAGGGAGTTATTTTCAAGCTTGCTTGATAGCTATTGTTGTACGAAAATTCCACGAAGGCTAGGCTTTGCTCCCAATCTTTTCCGTAGGTAAGTACACAAGCGCTCAACATGTCTTCTAGTATTTGATTAACACGTTCTGTCTGGCCGTCAGTTTGTGGGTGATAAGCTGAACTAAAATCTAAGCGTGTGCCCAAAGCCTTGTGTAAGCTCTTCCAAAACCTCGAGGTGAATTGTGTTCCTCTGTCCGATATTATGCGGCTAGGTACTCCATGTAATCTGAGTATATTCTCAATGTATAACTTTGCTAATCGGCTAGCTCGAAAATCAGTCCTTACAGGGATAAAATGTGCCACTTTTGTTAAACGGTCCACGATTACCCATATTGAATCATGTCCCTTTGGTGTCCTCGGTAGCCATGCTTATTTCATCCCACTTCCATTGGGGTACTTGTAGTGGTTGGAGTAGTCCCGCTGGTCTTTGGTGTTCTGCCTTCACCCGTCGACATGTATCACATCGGGCGACATAATTTGCGATGTCCGCCTTCATTCCTTCCCACCAATATTTTTGTTTTAGGTCCACGTACATTTTGGTGGATCCGGGTGTATGGAATATGTTGAGTTATGAGCCTCGTCTAATCTCAAGTTACGAAGTTCTCAGTCTTGTGGTACACATATTCTATCTTCGAACCATAGCTTTCCTTCTGGTCAACTCGAAATCTGTGAGTTCTTTTTTGCTGCTTTTCTCCTTGTAGTAACCGTATTCCTTCATCCTTGTCCCGGGCTTCTTTGATGCGTTGCTCAGCGTCGGTTGTACTTGTAGCGTATTCAGCGTTCCTTGAGGGACTATTTGCAGATTTAGTCGGGCGTACTTCTTGCGTTATCTACGGTCTTCGGTTTAAAATAGTCATATGGTGGCAATGGGGCTTCCGACTTAGGGGCGCCTCGCAACTACGTTGGCTTTTCCTCGATGATATTGTACGCTTATATCGTAATCCTTGATTAGTTCCAACCATCTTCTTTGTCTTAGGTTGAGGTCGGGTTGGGTGAATATGTACTTCAGGCTCTTGTGGTCCGTGAATAGCTCGCATTTATTTCCAATCAGGTAGTGTCTCCATATCTTCAGTGCGTGTACCACAGCTGCTAATTCCAAGTCATGTGTGGGATATTTTTCTTCATGCTTCTTTAGTTGTCATGAGGCATACGCGACAACTTTGCCGTCTTGCATTAATACACATCCCAGTCCTTGTCGGGACGCGTCACAGTATATCACAAAGTCTTGATGGATATCGGGTAGAGTGAGCACTGGAGCTGTCGTTAGTTTCGTCTTTAATTCTTGGAAGCTCTTCTCGCATGCTTCTGTCCATTTGTACTCCTTTCCTTTCTGAGTCAACGCGGTCATGGGTCTTGTGATCTTCGAGAACCCTTCGATAAATCTCCCCAGTAGCTTGCCAATCCAAGAAAAGCTGCGTACTTACGCGGACGTTGGTAGGTTGTTCCCATTCTGCACGCCTTTACTTTGTCCGGATCTACTTTCACTCCATCGGCGGTTATGATGTGTCCAAGGAAAGCAACTTCTTGTAGCCAAAATTCGCACTTGCTAAACTTTGCATACAGCTCATGGGTTCTCAATTTGCTCAATACTGCTCTTAAGTGCTGCTCGTGTTCTTCGGCGCTCCTTGAATATATGAGTATGTCGTCTATAAAGACTATGACAAATTTATCCAACTCTTCCATGAATACTTTGTTCTTGAGGTTCATGAAGTATGCGGGGGCGTTGGTTAATCCAAAAGGCATTACCGTAAACTCGTATTGTCCGTATCGTGTTACAAATGTTTGTCTTGGGCACGCCACTTAATCGGATCTTCACCTGATAATATCCCGACCTTAAGTCTATCTTAGAGAAATATTGGGCTCCTTTAAGTTGGTCAAAGAGGTCATCGATCCTTGGTAGTGGTTATTTATTCTTTATAGTCACCTCGTTTAGCGGCGATAGTCTATGCACATACGCATGCTCCCATCTTTCTTCTTGACAAATAGTGCGGGGCGATCCCCATGGTGATGAGTCGGGTCTAATGTATCCTTTATCCTGTAACTCCCGTAATTGTTTCTTCCATTCTTCCAGTTCATTTTTGCCATTCGGTATGGTCTCTTTGCGATGGGCGCTGTTCCGGGGAGTAAGTCGATGATGAATTCTATGTCTCGTCAGTGGCATCCCCGGTAGTTCCTCGGGGGAATACGTCCGGTACTCACATACTACGGGCACTTCTTTTGACTGTCGTTGGTTGAATATTGCAAACCATTGGGGTGGTAGTGGGGGCTTGTGGGTGGCACCTTACCTTTATCCCTTCATGATTGGTCGGCGTCCTTTGTCTTGTCACTGCATGATATGTTGCCTTGATGCTTAGCTAGCCAATCCATCCCCAGTATCACGTCTAAACCTTTTGTCTTTAGTACTACAAGGTCTGCTAGAAATCCTGTTCCGTCGATTGAAATCCTTGTTTGAGGGCATTTAAGGGTACATTGGAGAATTGCTCCGGGGGTACGAATCAAAAGAGGAGTGGGGAGTAACACCATTTTCAAATTATTTTTAGAGGCAAAACGATCAGAAACAAACGAATGCGATGCACCGAAATCAAACAACACGGTTGCAGCAGTGGAGTTCACGAGAAACTCACCGTACATGACATCTGATGCTGTCTGTACTTCTTCTGCATTCACGTGGTTTACGCGGCCTTGTCCAAAGTTTGAGGTGTTCCTTCTGGGTTGTCCAGAGTTCTGAGGTGTGGAGTGACCTACTCCTGAGGCAGCAGTCCTGTTACTAGCTACGGACTGGGTCGGGGCTGAGTTATAAGGGCCAGAGGGGCATTGGGCAACTCGGTGTCCTGGGCGGCGGCATCCGAAACAAACTTCTGATGTGGCGTTGTTGTTGCTTCTCGCTTGGTTGGTTCCACTGCTGTTGCTATAATTGTTGTTGCTGTTGTTGTTGTTGTTCCTAAAATTGGAAGCATTTTGGGGCTGTATTATAGTTTGGCGTCTGTGCATCGCATAGGTCTTTGGCGATCTTAAGGATGTGGGGTTATTGGTGCGGAACCGTTGGTTCCTTTCGGTTTGGCGTGTTTGATGAGCCATAATTTTGCGCTTCCTTTCCCTTTCTGTACGGTTGTGTTCTTCCTCCATTAGGATGACCTTATTCATTAAGGTGTTGAAATTGGTATATATTCCCGACGCCTTTTCTCTATACCGAGCTTGCAGTCCCTTAATGAAGCATTTCTGTTTCTTCTTGTCGGTATTGACGTCTTCGGGTGCATAGCGTGCCAGCTGCATGAATTTGCGGATATACTGCGGGACAGTCATGGGACCTTGGCGTATATTTGCGGAACTCCTCCTCTTTTATCTCTTTGATGCCGTCGGGGATATGGTAGTCATGGAAATATTCCAGAAATTCTTGCCATGTTATTGCTCCTGGGTCTTCTACAGCATCCTGAAGGTTTTCCCACCATTCTCCACTGGTCCTATGAGTTGGTGAGTGGCTAAGGTTACCTTCTCTTCGTCGGTGGCTCAAATGGGCAGTAACCTTCTTGGTAATGGTGCGCAACCAATCATCTCCGCGGCTAGGGGTCATCCTCGGCATTGTCAAAAGTTGGTGGATGTAGCCTCATAAAGGCCGTCATTTTGCTATGTTCGTACCCATTGTCCTGTCGCCTTGCGAGGTTCTCTAGTAGTCTTGTCTGTTTATCCATAACCTCTGCCAAGGTTGGTGGTGGGGGAGGGAGTTCTTCTTCCTCTTGGTCTCCATCCGCGGGTGGCTCAACTTCATCCTCGTCTTCTTCTTCTACCGGCTGTTCGACTTCTTCCTCATTTTCTTCTTCTTCTTCTAGTACAGGTGTGTTTGCCCTTCTGGGTTGCCTTGGCCTATTGCCTTGCCCTCGATTTCCCCTATTTTGCCTGCCTCTTGGTGGTGCTTCTTGTTCCCCGTCCTCAACATTAGGTCCTCTTGTGGCACGTTCGCGGCGTTCGCGGATCCTACTGGACCTCCTTTCCATCTGTTGCTCAAGGAGCAGCAAGGATGAGAAGTCTGTCTTGTAGGGTTAAATAAAAGAAGAACTTGAAATAGCAAACAAGGTAAGAAACACACAACATCACATTATATTACATCACACAAATAGTTCACACATACAATGCTCAGGGCACCATACACATCAACTGCTTAGGATGATATAACGACTCGATCAAACCTAGAGACTAAGCGCATCTCTACAATTGCCTGGGACACATGACTCATCCTAAGCGCTTTTATTCTACGACTAAGGACAACTACTTGACTCATCATTACTACATCTTCATGACTGCATCTAGTGGAGATCCCGAGGTGCGGTCTTGCCCTTCTTGCTGGTCACCTGCTCCTCTCGCGGCTTTATGAGCTCATGTGCAAAGCTCTCAGACGGTCCTGCTTCAGCTTCCCCATGATCCTTAAAGTTCTCTGCCACTGACTCCTCGGTCTCAATAGTCTCATCGTCGGTGCGTGACTCCATCGGGTAATATCCATCTAAGCGGTAGTGTGGGTGCTGCGGGTCATATGGTAGCTCCTCCTCAGTCATGTTGGGGCGTCCTAGGTACGCCCTCCTGTTGCGCCTCGCTCGTCGGGGGCGCCTCCTCTTGGGTGGTATTTGTAGTGCCTCCCCCGTAGCTCCTTCGACATTTGCCTAACTCACGCTTGGGGATGGCCTTCTCATGGTTGGACTTGTATAACTCCATGGTGGTTGTGTCAAGTTCTCCTCTCTAGTTGCTATCAGCTTGGCAAGTAGATCCGACGCCTCCTTCGCAGGTCTTCATAAAGGTTGTCCAATGCATGCGAGATACCGATGCTTTGGATACTCCCCGTGTACTCGGGCGCCTGTGGGTTGACTTTCTCCAAGTCCCGAACCTTAAGGCACCAGGTTGGTGTGGTCTGGTTCAGCACGGGAAAGAATCGGGCTGGTGTGTGCTCAATGTCCTCCTCAAACAGCTGACAGTACTCCATAAGTGCCTTGCGTGCTACCTTCTGAGCTGCATCATGGGGTTCTCTTCCATAAGCGACGATCCACTTCTCGGGGAAAGCTGAGCATTGCGGGTGTCTGGAGATGTTCACATACGCCTCGTACTTGGGTATGCCCTCCTCGTCGTACTCTCTGGTGTAGTACATCGGGGGAGTGGTGTAGCCCAAGCGCTGAAGCGTCTCCCAAAGCAGCTGCGGGAATCCTCCCACCGTCAAGCAGTCCGAACGCTCCCACTCGTCGTCGTCCATGGCTGCAACAAGTTTCCATAAAAGGGTTAGAAACATATTTTGCAACACACGTGTATGACAACAATGGTGCGTATAATGTAGTATAGAGGTCAGGTAATTATCGCATTTAGCATGGGGTTCCTATGCATATTCCAAACCTAGGGCTTCGTCCTACGGTCAAGCTCGGCTCTGATACCACTCTGTCGGCCCCTCATTCTGAGAGTCCAGAAATACCCGTATTTGCGCCAGGATCACGCACAAATACATCAATAATACACAGAAATGGCACACAGATTTAAGAGAAAATACCGAGCTTTATTGATATTGAATAAAAGGGTTCTATATCGTTAGGGCATAGCCCTTGGGTTACATGTGAAATGACTAAGGCCGCAAAGTGTTCGGCTTTATTACAGGGTAGATACTAAGACGATACTAATTATCCTAGCGAAGCGTAGCAACTACTCCACAGGCATCTTGAGCGTAGTCGAAGCCCTAACTCCTACGATCCAAACCAACGCTTCGGGGTCCTTACGTAGCTCCTAGACATCAGGGTCCACCTCCTCTTCATAGTCGCGATCATCTCTGAGGTCGTAGTCTGCATAGCAAAGAGGGGTGAGTACTTACGTACTCAGCAAGTCCCAACTTCTTGGTGGAAAAGAGTGATGATAAAAATTAGGGTTGGGCCTAGTAGGGTATTATCCTCCTCACTAGTCCCAGATTAGTCTATTACATAATCACAAGGTTATACGTTATCTCATTAGTCATATATTATTCTAATCATAGCGTCCCATCCCGGCATTTGCCCATTCCAAGGACATGGCTATTCGAATAGATTCTAATAACTCTGCAGAGGGTGTACACTTTTCCCCACGCGGTAGTTGCGATTCCTTCCACGCCCAACGGTTAGAAAAGAACTACCGAGATCTCGTACCCGATAGTATGCATTCCTTAGGGTTCCATACATTTCCACTACGGCGCTCAGGGGTTGGGAGGAGTTTAGGCGAGGAAGATCACTCAGCATCCTATGCCTAACCTGGACATGGAAGCTCACTCGCAACCCATGCCCTCACACACCTTGTGGAAGCTCACTCAGCATCCACACTTAAATTTATATAGATATATGTACATAGCTAGCGAATGTGCACCCAACAATTTTATGTGGAAGATCACTTAGCGTCCACGCCCAACCAGACCATGGAAGATCACTTAGCATCCTACGCCGTCTCCTGCTCTACCGTTTGCCTACACCGGCCCCCTAAGTGGAAATATACTTCAACCTAACGGGGTGTGAGATCAAGCCTACCCATATAGACGTGTGGCTGTACGAAATGTCACACAGGGATGAATAAGAGACTATGAACCGGTCCTTAGGGGTGACTAAAACAGGTATCTCCGACAGGATATCCTTCGCAGTAATATCCGCCAAGTAATCTACACCTAGATTACCCCTACCCGTTCCAAGTCATAGTATATAGAATCACTTCATCAGATTATTTTATTATCACGTTAGCTCATTGTCACTTATTGCATTATCTCATCATAAATGTTCATATGATCAAAGGGTCGTTATATAAGTAGGTTAGAAGGATGGTAGAAGGGTGGAAATTAGGACTTGCCTGCGTGGTCAACACCGTCGATGTCCACGACGTAGTCCGGGTCCTCGGTGTCCTGATGCTCGTCCTCCTCTGGTGGGGGATTTTCTATCGGGTAAGACTACCGCTAAAGGATAAAAGAAACACATACATGCAAGTATAGAACTAGGTAGTGGCACTAGATGCAATGCGTAGAGCATGATTTTAGAAGAATTTAGAAAGTGGTTTGACCTAAATCGGAGTTAAAACGCAAAAGTTATATATTTTTAAAGTTTATTCTAATTTATTTAAAACCCTAATTACTAAATGGAATTTTGGTTGCAATTTAAAATGCATGGATTAGTGTGCAAACTACATGATTAAATTCTACATGTCAAGTAGTTTATTTACAAATTTTTCTAGAATTTTCCTAACACTAGAAAATGGAGAAATACTACTCTGTGGTACACTTCCGGGTGCACCTAGCCATTTTCTTTAGTGTACCCCGAAGGGTGTGTGCGTGTCTTGTGTATGTGTGTATGACAGGTGGGGTCGGGCGGTGACGGCGTTGGACGGCGCCGGCTCCGCGGGGCCCACGTGCGAGAGAGAGAGGGGGAGTGGGGTGACGGCGTGGGACGGACGGATGCGGTGACGCCGTTGGCCTTGGGTCCCCACGTGTCGGTGGTAGAAAAGGGGAGGAAGAGGGACGGCGCGGAGCGGCGCGGCGCGTGGGCGTTGTTGGGCCTGCGGGCCCCGCGTGCAGTGAGAGAAGGAAAGGGGAGGGTGGCCCGGAACAGAGAGAGAGGGGCCGGCCGCCGGAGAGTTTGTCGCCGACGGCGTGACGCCCCGGAGGGGGAGAGAAAGAGCGCACGGTGTGCGGGGTGACCGAGCCGCGCAGCCTGGGGTGTGCTCGTCGGCGACGGTAGACGCCCGAAGGGTGGTGGCGGCCCGCCGGAGGTTCCCGGGCGGCGCCGCATAGTGTAGAGTGCGTGTGCGTGGCCTAATCGGCCCGTTTTGTGTGTGCGTGCGTGCAGGGTGGCTAGGAAGGGAGTTAGAGAGGCTAGGTCGTCCAACCGAGCCACGACGGCCAGTGTTCGGCGGCAATGGCGCTCGGCGGAAGGCGGCACATCGCGGGTGAGCAACATAGAGAGGGAGAGGAGGAATTGGAGGGAGGAAAAGGTGGAGGAGAGGCTCTGGGAGCTCACCTCGAACCCAATCGGCCAATGGCGCAGCAACAAGCTTGAATTTCAGCGGCGGCTCTAACGGCGCCGGTTGCTCCCGAGTCGGGGCAATCGAGCTCTAGCTCGAGAGAGAGAAGAAGAGGAGGAATGGAGGCGGAGAGAGAGTGTTCCTGCCCCTAGCGGAGCTCGGAGTGGTGAGGGCGAGGACGGAGGGGCGCCGGCCAGGCCTATTTATAGGCCGGCAATGGCGGTTCGGCGGGGAGATATTTCTCCGCCGTCGAGGCTTCCCGAGCGCGCGCATGTTTGAATTCGTGGAGGCGGTTCGCCACAGTGCGGCGGTGCGCGGGCGCTAGCCATAGGTGTGCTCATCCGAGCTTCGTCGGGTGGCGGCGTTGGCAGCGTGTCAGCGAGAAGGCGCGGGAGAGAGAGAAGAGGGAAAGGGAGGAGGAGAGAGGGAGGCGCGGCGTGCTCCGGATGTCGACATCCTTATCCACTCGCTTCGGGGGGGTGATGGCGGTAACGGCGAGCCCGAGGCGGCGTTTCGCCGACGCGGTATTCGCGTCGCCCCTCTCGCTGGGCGGGAGGTCGACGACGATGATGACAAATCATCCGCCATCGGCGCTGGAGAGGGAGAGCGACGCTGCGCGCGGTGCGGGCCTGGCGGCCGCTGTTGCTGGGCCGCCCACACGTAAAAAGAAAGAGAGGGGGAGGAGAAGGGAAAGGGGAGGGTGGCGGGCTGCTGCTGGGCCAAATGGGGAGATGGAGCCCGAGCTCCTTTTCCTTTTTCTATTTCCTTTTTCTATTTTATTTCCCATTTTCTAGATGCATGTGCTTATGAATTTGAATGGATTTGAATTCAAAATGCATGGGGTGGGTTGTATGCTATGCCACACTAGTCCTATACTGCTGAACACTTCAAGGCTAAAGAGTTTTTGAAAAGTTTTGAAAAGTTCAAATTTTTAGTGATTTTCGAAAAAGTTCAAAAATTTCGGGGTGTTACATTATTTTCATACTTGCCTGTTTGGGTGCCTTTGGTTATCTGGCATTGTCAATTGTGGGTCTGCAGGCTGAGCTGATCTATTGCGTTCTGCAGCTTATTTATCTATTTTGGATTTGTTGATGCAGATGACTCTTTTCATTGTGCAACTATTAGTGCACTACTATAGAATTCACATTTACTAGTGGTATATCACTGGCGGTTGCTATTGAACCACCACGGTTATTTCTTCATTGGCGGTTTGAAGCTTGAAAATCAGATAATAATTAATGGGCCCCACAAACCGTCAGTAAAGGTAAGCAACTGTGGCGGTTGGTGACTCAAACCTCCAGCGATGTTTGACTGGTGATTGGTGACTCAAACCGCCAGTGATTCCAAAATATCACTGGTGGTTATATTTTGAACCGTCGATGATTTACAAATATCAATGGCAGTTTGGTTTTGAACCGCCAGTGTTAGGCCATGTACAAAAGATCTTCTCTTTCCACTGCTCTCTCCCATAGCTCAACGCGCCACAAGCAGAGGAGCATTTCCCCCACCCTCCCTCCATTAATGAAGCATTTTCACCAAGCCATAATAGCTCCCTTGGTATACGCGTAGCTCGTTAGTTTAGCACTGGTGGTTGGTGCTGTCACTACTAGAGAACAAGCCATTGGTCGATGCATAAATTTGTCTTTAGTCTCGGTATTTTTTTGCGTTCGGGACTAAAGGTTCTTTAGTCCCGGTTGGTAATACCAACCGGGACTAAAGATCGATCTTTAGTCCCAGTAGGTGTTACCAACCCGGACTAAAGATCGATCTTTAGTCCCAGTTGGTGTTACCAACCCGGACTAAAGGTCCTCAACTTTTAGTCCCGGTTGGTAAATACCATACCAACCAGGACTAAAGGTCGACTTTTTAGTCCCAGTTGGTGTTACCAACCGGGAGTAAAGATCCTTTTAGTCCCGGTTGGTGTTACCAACCGGGACTAAAGGTCCCTCATGAATCAATTCAAAAGGAGAATGTACAGGGCTTTATCACATGTATTATATAGCTAAGTTGGTAAGGACTACAAGAGGTATTGGGTTTGAATCACACACACCGCAACATTTATTTTTTCATCTGGTGAAGCTTTAGTCCCGGTTTTCCCAACCGAGACTAAAGCCTGGGACTCTTTAGTCCTGAATTCTTAGTCCCGGTTGGAAAAACCGAGACTAAAAGCCCTTTCCAACTGAGACTAAAAGTTTGTTGTGTAGTACTATGTAAACCACCAGTGAAGCTCCTAAGCAATAAACTGGTGGTTGGTGTTTCAAACCACCAATGTGCGTGGGCGTGGGGCTAGCAAAATAGCATGCACGTCTATTTTGTTAGATGCAATCTGGTTGAATCACCATCTAGCATCATGTCTTATCTTGAAACTGAGTCAAATGAAGTGATTAAAAATGAACTCACGTGCACTTTATTCTTTGTTCACCATAATTATGTAAAAATGAACTTATTTACATAGTTGTTAGAAAATGAACTCACGTGCACTTACCACTCCTGGAAAAATGAGTGCATGTTCACCATAAGTTCTGGAAAATGAACTCACGCGCACTTATGTTCACCATAAGTGCACGTCTATGTAATTGCATGTTCACCATAATATAAGTTCTGGAAACAGCTGACATCCTGTCTTTTTTTAATGAAGTGATTAAAAATGAACTCACGTGCACTTACCACTCCTGTCTATGTTGTGTGTGCACAATCTTCACTACGCCAGATTTGGCTTTCAGTGGCGGTCTATCAGTGGCGGTATTTAACCAACCGCTACTAATGATCTTCAGTGGCGGTTGAAAGTTTCAATGATTGACCGGGTGGCCTAGGAAGCCGTCAACCGCCAGTAAAGGTAGGCTTCAGTGGCGGTTTAAGGCTACAACCGCCATCGAAGATTCGATGGCGGTTCTAAACTCAAACCGCCACCGAAGCCTCTACATCACCGGTGGTGGTTTGATACAAACCGCCACGAAAGCCCTCTACATCACCGGGCGGTTTGAGAAACAAACCGCCAGTGATGTACCGTAGTACAAAAGGCCTCCACTCCTTTGTCTCCCACCAGTTCGAAGCTCCCACCAGTTCGAAGGAAGTGCAGCAGGAGGAGCGTTTTCCCTCACCTCTCCATTGTTGCGGCTATTTTTTACCAAAATGCTCATGGTGGATCTTGTTTTTCGAGCTTCGGCATGATCTTCTTCCTTTAATTAAGGTTAGTTTTAACAAGCCTCACCTCCTTCCTTCGAATTGGGTTTTTCATGGCTACATTGTCACTCAAATTGTGTGTTCATGTTAGAGAGCTCTTGTCAATTGGCATTGGACATCGAGGAAAGGATCTGAAATTTGGAGAATCCATTTTGCAAAGGTCTGGTCTCCAGCTACTTGTATGCCTCTAGCTAATTGCATGGATGTTTGGATGATTGCAACTATTTCATGCTTCAATTAGGTCATGGAGTATTTATTTTGATGAACAAAACCAATGTTGTTTGTAACAAAATAGTTGTTGTTGATTGTCTCCAAGTTTTCCTTTTTGTAATTAGTGACTATATTTATTCTCAATTTTAAAATTGCCATGATAAGGTAGTGTAAAATATACTTTTGGTCTAAATTTATGGGGTTCAATTTTTCATCATGAAAGGTCCATTTTTAATTTCACCTAAACTAGTCTACCATTATTTTGAGCTACATTCTTGTTGTTGATTAAGTGTCCCAAATTAAATTTATCATGATAAGAAATTAGAACTCGGTTTATAATTAATGTTTTGAATTAATAAGGAGAAATATAAATGAGTGTAATATACTGTAGGGATGGAGTTGGGAGCTCAAATTCTTCATCTTGCTTGAATGGACCACTTTTAATTATTTCATTGTAATTACTCTCCCAAATTTAATTCCCGTGCGTAGATGGATCGAGAGTGGATGTACGGTCTACCACCGACGGACGAGCGGTACTTGATGGGCATCAGCACATTTATCACTATAGCTGTAGCCAACGCTGGTGATGGACAGCTTGTCTTTTGTCCATGCAAAGATTGCAAAAATCGGAAGAAATGGGGAAATGTGGAGTCTATACGGTGTCACCTGATTACTAGGGGTTCATGAGGGACTACAAAATCTGGTGTATGCATGGAGAGGTTGGTGATAATGTTCCTCCAGAAATCAATGATGATGTAACCATGCCCGACATAGCACTTAACGAGTATGCAAATCATCTCGCATCTTTGTTGTTCCCACGCAACCCATTGCTACCAATGACAATGTGTTTATGAATACATTGGCTGACGATATGGATGAGGAAGATGGACTTTCTAAGATGATGAGGGATGTGGAGGGAGGATGTCTTAGTGCTAGAGAGTTGAAAAAGCTAGAGAGAATGAGAAAGGATGCAAAAACACCATTGTATCGTGGTTGTCGAGTCAGCAAACTCGAAGCCAATATCATGCTATTAGAGTTCAAATCAACAAACGGATTGAGCGATAAAGGCTTTGATGGCTTGTTAGGCGTAGCAAGTAAACTGCTCCCAGAACAAAATGAGTTGGTAGAGAAGACATACTTGGCCAAGCAAATGATCTGCCCTATCGGCCTTGAGGTAGAAAAAATTCATGCCTGTCCCAATGACTGCATATTGTACCGTGGAGATAAATACAAAGATTTGGATGCGTGCCCCCAGTGTAAAGCTCCTAGGTACAAGCAAGGGCCGTCAAAAGATGGTAATAAGGCCAAAGGAGGGCCCGTAAAGGTGGTTTGGTATTTCCCCATAGCTCCCCGAGTGCGTAGATTATTTACAAATGCAAAGTCAGCCAAGCTATTGCGTTGGTATGGCGAAGAGCGTAAGAAAGATATAATGATGAGGCACCCCGCAGATGGAGGACTGTTAATACTATGTGCTATAAGAACATTGGTGGGGAGGTTAGACACTTGTGGCTTGGTTTGAGCACAGATGGGATGAATCCGTTTGACCAAGTTAGAAGCAATCATAGCACCTGGCCAGTGACGCTTTGTATATACAACCTTCCACCATGGGTTCGTATCGTTCATCAAGATGCCACTACTAATCCAGGGGCCAAAACAACCTGGGAATGACATCGATGTGTTTTTGGAACCAGTCATCGATGAACTTGTAGATATGTGGCACAACAAGGTGAAGGAAGTTTGGGACGAGTATAAAAAAGAACATGTCACGATCAAGGCAGTACTTATCACGACAATCACAGATCTACCTGGGCGAGGTTGCTTGTCAGGGGAGAAGACAAAAGGATATACTAGTTGTGTCGAGTGCTTAGACGAAACTGATGCGGTACATCTACCAGAAAACAAGAAGATGGCTTATATGGGACACCGCAGGCACCTTAATACTGATCATCCTTACCGCAGAAACAAAAAAGATTTCAATGGGACTATTGAGACCCGTGCACCTCCGGATTATCGAGACGGGAAACAGATACTGAAAGAAGTAAGCAAGCTCAATATTGTCGGTGCGTTTCCTCCTCGTGAGGGGTGCACATTACAGCGAGGATGGGACCCTTACGTCCTCCAGCAAACCTTTGTCTGAGGTGATCGAAAGGGTGTCAACACTAAACGAGGAGGTGAATCAAGGCACTCGTCAGGTTGACAGGGAGAATGATGAGCTCACCCTCGCACTTAGAAACAAAGAGCACCCTGGTCACACAAGAGGGGCTGGGGTTATTCCTTGGAAACTAGCATTTGCTGGTGAATCTTCGTCGTATCGTAGCCGAGCGAGGTCTAAGGCACGAATAGTAGAGGATTATGAACAACGCTTGATGGAAATGGTAACACAAATTGAGGCGTGAGTTGAAGTGTGTTTGGAAGCACGAGTTGAGGAACGAGTAAATCAAGCTCTACAAAGCATGGGAACAGCACCAGTAGAGCCGATTCCGACAAGTATGAGTCCAGTGTACAAGGGTCGGAGTAGCTGTGGGTCAACCCCGTTCGTGAATGAAGCAGAGGCAAATGCACCTCATCCATTGGACACCATCACCGAACCTGTTAATGTGAAGTTGTACTTCCGCCAACAATGGACCACTGACAAGGTGGCAATAGGATAGGCCTTTCCACAAGGGGACAATGAGCTTCATGGGAACGCAATTCCACTGGGGTACGCCAGGGTTAGCATTGATTCCATCGTGGATAAGAAGTACAACAAGATACACATTGGTTGCCTCGTAGAGGAAGACAGACCGCGTCTTATTCAGAACAAGGGTAGTTTTGTGGCTTGGCGAAAATGCTACATTAAACTTGACTCACAGGAGTCTTCGGATGATGAGGACGATGATGGATTGTCACCTCAAAGGAGAGGTACCCCACCAATAGATGAGATGCCACCACCTCCACCGACCAGTACAGAAGAAAGGTCTGTACCTTCACCTCCACTGACCCAAACAAAAGAAAGGCCTCCAGCTCCATCGGCCAATACAAGAGAAAAGTCTTCGTCTCCACCTCCAGTCTTCGAAAAAGAGAAAAGTGCAGATCCTACCCAGCCAAGTCCGCAAAAAGTGCGTCGTTCAAGCACAAGAGCAGTGTCCGCCTCACAGAAAAGGTCATCAAAATCGGTACATAAAGTTTCCCAAACAAAACTGACAAAGAAGAAGAAGCAGGTCAGCGGGAGCATTACGTCGTTGATGCCAGAGAAGATAGTATACGACATTCCCATGCCGATGATTAAAAAAACACATGAACAGCTGTTCTTGTACCCTATATGGCTGGTGGACACCGAATGTGATAGGCTGGGTAGGAAACCAGATATGGAACAAAGGGAAGTAGAATTACAAACACAAGAGTTGCTTGAGATACAACGAATTGCCGAACAGTCGAACATAGAAATGGAAGCTGCTATGGACATGTATTTGAATTCCCAAGGTTTCGAATTTGAGACCGCACCGCTAGCATACAAATTTCGGTTAGGCAAACCTTGGCAACAAATGCGGTTTTGTGTGAGATGTCAACATATATGCGGGATCTGCACCAGTATTATGCATTTGATTGTCAGGGGGGTTTGATGGCTTCGAAGTGATTATCCCCCCTGGCTATGTCTTTAATCATGCTGAAGAAATGGTGCACCATGTGGAATATGAATGCTTGTTTCAGTTGTTCCAAAGGCGTGATCTCGACGTTCAACTCTTGATGATCTGGACTCTGTAAGTTCTTAACCAACTACTTGTGACATTGTGAAAATTACGTCTTCAATATTTTAACATATTTCATGCTTCTGCAGGTACATCGCAAGAGGTTTCTTGAAATTAAAAGAGTATGATGTAGCATTCTTGGACCCCGTGTTTGTTAACGAGAAAACATGCAAAGAGGACATGACACATTTGAAAAGTGTTTTGACGGAGAAGATCAGATCGATGGTACAAAAAAAGAAAACAAACGCATTCCTAGCCTACAATATCGAGTAAGTTTATTAAATTGATTTCTTCTAATTTTTGAATGCTTATTAACGCTTAACAAGGACTTTATGATTGCAGGAATCATTACATACTTGTAGATGTCATATTTGGAGAAGATCGTATTGAGGTGTGGGACTCGAAGAACAAGCCACTTTCACACATCGATCTCCTAGTTACATTGCTGAATGAGTAAGTGATTCCTTTATCATCAGAATATTGAGTTGACATAACACATCTAATTTTAGGCCATTTACACCTTACAATTTGATGTAGAATCAAGGCGGAGGTGGACGGACATAGGAACCGTCCTTACACGGTTCATCGATCAGATGTGCCGAGACTAGATCAGCCGAAGGGAACAATCACTGCGGGTTCTACGTAATGTGGGCAATGTACAAGTTAATGGGTGGGAACACTTCCGTTGGAGATGCGACGGTATGTATGCTTCGTGCTCTAAAATCAATCCACTAATTCTTCAAATGATGTACGCTAACATGTTGCTTACAGCGCAAGAAGTTGGGCCATAATAAGTTGTTGGACTTTGAGATCTGTGGTCTAAGTAGGGAGCTAGCAAAATTCATCTATTTCGAGGTAGTTAACAAAAAAGGAAGCTTCTCATCACAAAGGCCAAGAAGTACAAGCATAACTATCCAAAGGACCAACAAGAAAGGCTAATTTAATATTGTTGTCGTTAAATCCTACGCTTCAAATTCAACATTTGTGATATTTGTTGTAATGGGATTCTCGATGTATTGCAATACTCTAAGTGCTACAATTTCTATGTAATATTTTAATTAGGACAATTTTGATGTAATCGTAATCTCGATATGTTTAGTTTACAGTATCGCAATATCGTGGCAAATATAAAAAAATATAAACCATCACTGCCGCCTTATTTGAAACCGCTAGTGATGTGTTAGTGATCACTGGCGGTTGGTTGGCAGTTCAAAACCGCCATTGTTCACTACGTCAACACTGGCGGTTCAATAAATCAAACACCACTGTTAATGAATGCCAACAGTGGCGGTTCTAAATACGAACCGCCACTGATGTGGAAGTAAACACTGGCGGTTCGTGTTTAGAACCACCAGTGAAGATGGAGTTTACAACCGTCGGTGATAGGATGGCCATCACTGGCGGTTGGTAAGAACCGCCACTGATGGCTACCCCCCATCACTGGCGTTTTGGTTGTGGCGGTTCAAAATCCGCCAGTGAAGGGGGTTTTGAACTGCCACTAATAGGCAAATCTGTAGTAGTGCTTGCTGAACTGATTACGCTGAATAATTAACTGAGTTGAACCAATCAAATTAAAGGTAACATGCTTGCACAGTTTCCTGATTGTCATCTAAGTTTAATCAGGTGTCCCAACTGTTCCTTTCATGAAGAGATGTTTAAAAAAAAAAAAAACGCTAGACCGTACTTATGGTGAACATGCACGGTGCTCAGCGATCACCTTTGGTTAGCCAGAACTTATTTACATAGTTGTTATATTAGAAAAACAATAGCCCAATGGACCTAATAAGTCAGATCGACCTCGAGAGATGTCAGCTGTTGCCAGAATAACTTAACGTTTACTTCCTGGCTATATTTGAATGGATTACTAGTTGGTGGCTCATTGATATGAGCGGTAAGTGCCTGACTATGATTCAATGAATTGTTTTGGTGGTCTCCCTAGTCTAACCTGTGTATAAAACAGAAGCTAACGAAACAGAAAGCCAGTGCTGCCCAAGTGATTGCTATTGAAATTGTGTTTAGAAGTAGGAAGCGTCAGGAGCACTTGCATTACTACTCTGTCCGATGGAAGTAAGATTGAAGTAAGCAGTGGCGCCATGATAGACATACGTCCTCGCCACTCCTTGCCACTCTTCAGCTGGATCAACCAGAGAAGTATTATACGGTGCCTCGCCATCATGCATGTTTCAGCGAAGCAGCCCAAGAGCCAGGCGCGTGCACGAGTGCATAGGAGATGCTCCTCATTATGCTGCGAATCACCCTCAACTATGAAATACTGGGCAGTGTATACTTAACAGGATGAAGCAAAGTAGCTAGCTCAATGGCATCAAGTCCTTGCTACAATCATGACTGTACTCACAGGATGCACGTGAATCAACCCATCATTATATTTGTACAACTATTAATTGTCAGGTTTCAGATCGAGAGGTTTCTGCAATTGAAAATTAAGAAGTTCAATTCAAGGTAGTGCCTAGCTTTCTACCAGCAATTGAGTTGAGAACCTCGATCCAGTCCTGGCATGACAAAAGTGGCAATTATTATAGAGCATCTCCAACAGTTTGGCATTTGGGGTTTGCATTCTTGTAATTTGCAAAAAATCATGAAGTGAGGTATCCAACAGTTTTGCATTTGGGTTTTGCAATTTAGGCAACTTGGCAATTGACGGAGGAAACTTGGCATATTTGCAAAGCCACGGACCGCTTGGCAAACGCGATCTGGCGCTCCTCCCGCGCTACTCCCGCACATGTAGGACTCTCTTCGCGCCATATATAGTCGGTTGGGTCCACAATTTGGTAAATGCCAAGTCAATTTTGCAAAACTCTTGGAGATGGCCTGTATTTTTCTCCTTCCCATTTTGTTTTGAGAGTTAGCAAACTACAACAAATGGCAAAGAAAAAATACCAAACTGTTGGAGATGCTCAGGTCGATAGCATTGCTACCGTATGCTACCAGCCTGATTGTGGTCCTTGGTGATGGCGATGGATCCACTCAGGTATCAAGACATGCCAAAGACCATCACCGTCTTCTTGGGCCATTAGAGAGGATGAGCCATGGACATCAGCATCAGGATCGAGTGAAACAATCATACTGGTCTTCCGGATAAGCCCAAAAGGATGCTACAACTAATCAAATGAGAAGATAGCATGCACCTCTGTATTGCTAGATCTAGTTTGGTAGAATGGTCGTGTACCTTCCTGTCTAAGCCTGAAACTTAACTGAACAATGTGGTTAAAAATCAAATGAAATCCACTTCTTTGTCTGAGTTCGAGTGGATGGTTACACTCCATGCAGTGCAGGTGTTTGTGCATCCTCTAGCTTACCGGACTGATTACCCTGAAGAATTGTGTTCACCCAATTTAACTAAATAGTATATTAGTTCCTAATTGTCATATAGGTTGGAAGTTTGGTGGATTAAATTGTCCCAAATCTTTTCATGAAAGAAAAGTTTATATGAAAACCATGAGACTTCCCAATGAACATGCATGTTTGGCATCATTGTTCCGTTTGTCAGATCCTAATTCTGACATTAGTTAAAACCTGATCAGGCACCAGCACTATGCTTGAATGATCTATTAATTTCCTATTGGAATTTATTTGCCATTTACTATCTGACTACATTTCAATGGAGTTAATATCTCATTGATATGGATAGGTAATTGCATTGAATCAGATTGTACCTCATGGTCAACTGTTTCAGACTCTCTAACCTGAGTATAAAATAGCTGGAAAGGCAGCAGAGGCCAGTGTTGCTAACTCTAGCTTGCTCCTCCAATGATCTTGCTGTAGAAACTGTGTATAGGAGTAGGAAGCATCAGGACCACCTGCATTACTAGTTCTTCAATCAAGATAGGCAACCATCCTACTAACCCAAGAGATGAGACCCTTGCCATTTGATGTTCCAAAAGCTTCAGCCTCCGCCAGTGCTAGTGTTTGGAGATGAAATATAGTACTGCACTGCCAATTTGTGGGTCATTGTACCATGGGTAGGAAGAAGAGTTAACCAGGCTAGTCAAGAGGTAAAACGGATTGTGATTAGATGGATAGCCACAGCAAAACAGCAAGCCATCAGTGGTTTAGGATGCTTTTTTAATTTGAGCCTTCAGAGCTCATCTTCGGCGACTGTTCTTCATGGAGATCATTATCTCTATGTGCTGGGCAATCTGGTCTAGTAGAAATGACCTCATCTTCAGGCATATTCAGCATTCCCTGCACTCTTGTAAGATCCTCTTCAAGAATGAAATGGCTCTAGCTAAGCTAAGAGCTAAAGGCGACCTTCAACAGGTGATGGACCAATGGCTGCACAACCTTGGATAACTTGTCTTATTTTCTTTATTTCTTTCTTTGTTTCTTGAGCATAATTTGTGGCTCCTTGTACATTTTGTTACTATTATGCAAAAAAGCCCAGTAGGGGGTAAGCCCTCCTGTTCCCGTCAAAAAAAATATTTTTCTCGCACCAACTATTCAAAATACATAAAATAGAACTCATGGTCCAAGAAAAATGATAACCATGACTAGGGTTCACCAGCACATTGAGAGAGAGAGAGAGGAGAGGGGGGGGGGGGGGAGTAGTGCCAGAGCAATTCACAGAGCACAACTATGAAGGAAACGAGCGGCAATCCAATGTGTGACTTGCGCATCTAATGACTTTGTTTTGTCCATTGTACTGTTGGCCCAATTAATCATGCCAAGAAGCACCAACCGCTAGCATTTCTTCACCGATATGACCTCGGATATAGGCGACGAGTAAACCAAGTCCGCTGCTACTGCTACTTCGACCGCGCACCACCACGCTGGCCATATAGGATTTTTTTTTATGTTTTAATCCTTTTCTACAAAATATTTCAGTAATATTCCTACTCTACTGGCGTGACCAAATAATGTTGTCGCGCCACGTCAGACGCCATTTCTGACATGGAAAACCATGTCACGCTACTCTACTAGAGTGGCATGATAAGACTGAATTTTTGAAAAATTATAACTCTTCAATACGATGTTGGATGAAGATGATTTTTATATGAAAGTTATAGTTCTTGATGAGATCTACTACTTTCTATTTTTAAGTTTTTTCATTTGAGAAAAATCATATACTATTTTAGTACCATATTAAACGCGTACAAGAGCTCGTCACTTATGAAAATTCATATATTTTTCACATGATGTCAAATAAAGATATATTTTATATCAAAGTTGTAGCACAAAATGAGGTCTACAACTTTGTAGTTACAAATTTTTTATTTGAGGACGTTAAGATGCTCAAAAAATTAATATAATATTTCAGCACCATAATAATCGTGTACAGGAGCTTGTCGCTTTAGAAAATTAATATCTTCTTTACACAGTGTTAAATAAAGATAATTGTTATATCAAAGTTGTAGCACAAAATATATATAACATCCTTCTACGTGATCACTTTTACCATGAGCAAAGTCGTAGCTTCTTCACTTTTACCATGTCTTTTTGGCTTTTGGCAACTTTTATACAGGTAGTTTTTCAATAGTTAGCTCAACAGCTGGACGATTGTAACCAACAGAATCCAGGCATCTAAAATAACAGAGCCTTATTACTGCCTTAGTGTAATCCTGCGTTCTAATTCTCTGAGTTCGTTACACCAGCATAAGTTGCCGTAGCCTTAGTACTTCTGAGTTCTTCCCTGAGTGATACCGCAAATAATTCAATAAGATGTGCTACATGATTCCCAGGGCCTGCTACCACAGCGTGAACGTTTAATCCTTTTCTTTTTTGACAGATGAACGTTTAATCTTTAGTCTGTGCAAATCAACATGCAAATGTCACTCCATCATTCTCTTCACTCTCTTGACGTTTGTGTTGCGTCCCTCTTTTCACTCGCCGTGTACTGGCAGGATGACCCATGCTGCGCATGCTGTTCGCAACAAGCCGTGTCTCGGCATGCTGAAGCTTCAGCTATGAGCCTTGATACAACAGCATCCAGAGATCTCCTGATGCTTGCCAAGTCTGTCGGCTGCAAAGTGCGTGTTTGATTTCCACACACACTAGACCAGGCACATAGCCTCAGAATTTGAATGTCTTGAGTTGCTTCCTAGATCGGGTAAGGGATAAATTAAACCGAACAAGTCTCTAGCCTGGCTTCAAAGTCGAGTCCAAATTATATATAGCATCCTTCTACTTGAGCAAAGTCGTAGCTTCTTCACCTTTCAATGCATGGATGGTTAGTTGGTGACTCATTCATATGAGTGGTAAGTGCATGGAATCATCTTTTACCTCTTCCCTCTAACCAGATTATATAAAGCAGTAGGAACGGAGCAGAAAAAGCCAGTGTTTCTCTAGCTACCCAAGTGATGTTGCTATGGAAATTGTGTATAAGAGTAGGAAGCATCAGGACTTCAGGAGCATCTACATTACCTCTCAGTAGGGACCATCAGCAGCATCTGCATTACCACTCCTTGGAGGTTCCAAGATGGCTAGCTTCAGTTAGACGACTTGTGCATGCACCTGTAGCCATAGATGGTAGCACTACAGGAAACAGGCGCTTTGCCGAGTGCCGGATGTCGGGCACTCGGCAAAGTCTTTGCTGAGTGCCAAACCTGCACTCGGCAAACGGGTTTTAGTGGTCTTTGCCGAGTGCTGGACGACTCGGCAAAGAGTGTTTTCATTTTACCATGGCAACCGCATAAGATACTACACTACTACAGATTCAGTTATCAGTGCCGACAACATTTGTGCCGGTTTTAGAAGAACCGACACTGATATCTCTTCAGTGCCGGTTATACGTATCACTGCCGGTTTGTGGATGGAACCGGCACTAAAGGTTTACATCACTGCAGGTTTATGGATGAAACCGACGCTAATATGGAGTTCAAACATTATTGCCGGTTCTAGCCAATAACCGACATTGATACGGGGTCATCGGTGGTGGTTTTAGCCACATACCGCCAGCGATGGCACCGCCATCGATCTGAGGGCCATCGGTGGTGGTTTTAGCCACAAACCGCCAGCGATGGCATCCGCTAGATGCCGAATAATAAAAAAATAAAGCACAAAAAATGATAGATTTTGGAAAGATAATCAAAACAAATATTGTAGAACTCATCAAGATCTATAACTTTTATTTTGATCATTTTCTTATCCGACAAAGTGATAGTAACATTGTTCACAAATTTTACATCTCTCTTTTATACTTTATGAAACTTTATGAGAGATATGTAAGATTTGTGAACAATATCACTATTACTTTATCGGATAAAGAAATGACCAAAATAAAAGTTTTAGATCTTGATAAGTTGCACGATTTTGTTATTCAAGACTTTTCCGGCTAAAATCATTTACACCTTTAAAATGGTGTTTGAAGTAGATAATTGTTAAAATTCAAATTTTGAGCTGATAAAACAAAGTCGCATGAAAAGATGACCAAAATAAAAGTTGTAGATCTTAGAAATTTCTAGGACTTTGTAGTTGATAATCTTTTCATTTGAATTTATTTTCTCATGTAAAATTATATTTGAATGTCTCAAATTTGAAATTTAAAATTTTAAAATAAGCATTTTTTAAATGACCTTGGATGGACAAAGGGCTAATACAAAAATTGTAGATCTCAAAACGTTATGAAACTTTATAGTAGATAACTTTTTGATTTGAAATCTTGTTGTCAAAAAAAATCATGTTTGACTTTCTCAAATTTAAAATTTGAATTTTTTTAAATGACCTTGGATGAAGAAATGATCAACATGAAAGTTGTAGATCTTAAAAAGTTATGAAACTTTGTAGTTGATAATTTTTTCATTTAAACTCATTTAGAGTCTCAAATACTCAATTTTTACTCAGTTTGGTATAATATGAGGAGGCCGAAAACAAGTTATAGTCACAAGTGACATTGTGGTGCTCTGGTAGAGGAGGAGATGCATGAGAGAGGTTGCAGGTTCAAATCTAGCCGGCCGCATGTACATGATTTGATGTGAAAAAAAATGCGTGAGTTGAAGAAATGGTAGCCAGGTGGCTAGAGGCCCCCTCCCTAGGTGAAAAATTATTTTTTGCTATTTTTTATTATTTTTGGACTTAAAATCGTAATTTTTAAAACCACATCACTAGCGGTTCGGTTCTAGAACTGCCATCGATGGTGGTCATCGGTGGCGGTTTGAATGAACCGCCAGCGATGATCATCCCACATTCTTGCCGACTTGGCTATGGCGGTTCAAAATCCCAAGACTGAAGGGAGGTTTTGAACCGCCATTGATGTGTATATCGGAGTAGTGCTATGGCATCTCGACAAGTTTCATAATTTTATAAATTTATTCGCATTTTATATAATTAAAAAACCATTGCCCCGTGGCCACATTGATTGAAATTTTGAGAGTGTTCCTTGATTTAGCCTAAATTAAACTAAGGAATAAGGATAACATTTTTTGAACGAATGAAATATACAATTCAATGCACCTGCAATTCAAACTTGAATTATGTAAAAAATTCAACAAAACAAAATAAACTAAATAAATATAACAAAGTTCATAGAAAATATCCCAAATTTTAACATGTGGTTTGTGATAGTATAGCAAAGCTTATAAAAAAATTTGGTGGCTAAAAAAAAAAAAAATTGCCGAGTGCCAAACGACCGGCACTCGACAAAGGGGGCGGTCTTTGGATGCCGTCAGCCCCTCCCTCATCTTTGTCGAGTGCCTGGCTTTGCCGAGCGCCGGACACTCGGCAAACTACACCTTTGCCGAGTGTCATGCTTTGCCGAGTGTCAGGCACTCGGCAATGCCATCTTTGCCGAGTGCGTTTTTTTTTGCCGAGTGCGGCGCTCAGCAAAATAGGTCTTTACCGAGTGCCTGAAATTTGGCACTCGGCAAAGCCTCGGACACTCGGCAAAGGCTCGGTTTCCTGTAGTGCAGTGACTCCAAGCCTGCCTAGCTGCCATGTTTGGTTAACATATATATATATTGCTTCCTCAGTTTGCTCTTCTTCCATCCTAATCTCCTGGGTAACATATTAGGATGGCATATATATGTTACACTTGGCTAATGAATCCATCATTGCGTAATTATCAAAACTGCATACGCTTTTAGCTTCAGAGGGACGCTGAAAGTATAACTGGAACAGTATGGTCTCGCCGCAGCCACGATTTCATGCTAGCACCCTGGTTCTGCCACTGTACATAAGGTGGATGACAACTTTGCTACCTGATTGTTGTCCCTTCGTGGTGGCGATGATTCACTAATAAGCCTATCAAGACACGCCAATGACTATCACCGTCTTTTTGGGCCTTTAGAGAGGAGGATCCATGGAGGCATGGACATCAGCGTCAGGAGTGCAAGAAACGACAACATCCTGGTCTTCCAGATAATGTCCAAAAGGGTTGAAAGCACCGTGACTCCTAAATTGCATGTCGTTGGCTCTGTTTTGTGCCATGTAATTTTGCACTCGAGGTGAGAAAGTGAGGAACAGTGAGATTTGTGGCAGTAGTTTGGCTCGTGCTTGACTTGCTCTGATTTGGGAAAAGAAATCACAGAGATGCATGGAAGAACTGGGTGCTACCGCTTGGATTGAGGTTCAGGTATGCGGCTGCATGCCCTACAAGGAGAAACCAAGCAAAGGGAGATGTTCGGTGCAGAGAGCTCTTCATCCACCAATGCAAGCCAATATCTCTATACAACTAAAAAAAATAAAAAGGTTAGTTTTGTTTGGTGCGGTAATTTTTTCGGCTCGCCTCCCCCACCGCGTGCGATCCCGCGACACCTCCGTAATTTTCTTCCCCTTCTTCCCCTCCGTAATTGCCGGTTGGCTTCCATGTGATCTCCTCTCTCTTCCTGCCCTCCCACCGCGCACCATCCTCCAGTCCGTGCGGCACCCGCACCGCGTCTCCCATCAATGCGGCGCGGGAGGCACTCCCGAGTGGATTGCGGCAGCCACTGCTCGACGACCGCTGGTCCCCCGACGCCGCTGCTCGTCCCGGCACCCGGTGCTCCTCCGACGCATGGTGCTCGTCCTGGTGCCGGTGCCTGCTGCTCGTCCGACGGCCACCAATGCCCTTCCCGGTGAGTTGAAGCCCGGTGCTCATCCCATCCGTCTCAAAAAGTTCCCTCACTCAGATCAATGTGGTTTTGTCTCTGTTCATTGCCCTCTCCCATGCCTTCCTGACGCCGCTGCGGCGCCCTTCAGTTTGCCGCCGCCAACACAGACGCGAGCAGCGAGGACGCACCGCCACCTCCTCAACTTCGCCGTCCCGTCAGCACCCGCCTCTCCGCCGCCTCCGCCTCTCCGTCGCCATATCATCGGAACTCTGCTTGTCCACGCAGATACGTGGTCCTTCCTTGGACGAGGGCGGACGGGATTCGGCTAGGGCCGCCCTAGGTCCTGCCTCCACTGCAGCCTCCTCCTCAGATCCCTTCGCTGGCTGTTGCTAAGTGCTTGCCTATTACTCAGATCCGCCCTCACTTGGAAGTCACAGATCGCTCAGGACTGGAGTAGGGCTCCTCCTTCCAGGCTACAAAGGTGAGTCACGAGCTCTCTTCTCTTCCCACTGAAAATAGACTCCAATTTTTTGTGTACTGAAAATAGATGAATTTCAAGTGTGACAATTACTGCTCATGAGATGGAACTTTAATACTTTATTTCTCATTCCCCGTTAACTGAAAGAAAAAATTCTGCTTGTAGGAAAACAATGCATGTGCTATGACCAGAAAAATAAAAAGTTATTTTTTGCTGTTGCCTTGTGGTTAGTTTCATATATATGTCATTTGAACGCAAGCATGGTAGTTTTACCTGGTGCCTGATAGCTGTTGTGGGATGATATAATTCGATGGCTTAATTCCATTTGGGATCAATGCTTGTTGCATCCTCACCTTTTGTGACAGTTTCATGGTCCAATTGATGCACTTCAAGACAATTCATGAATTCAGACTTCAAGACAATTCATGAATTCAGTAGCTTTCTTGTAGGATCTGGATGGCAAAAGTGATGCCAATCTAGAAGAGTGGAAAATTTGACCATCACGGACCTGATACCTTTTCAATGCACCAATTAAAATGTCACATATAAGTACTGCAATCTCCTACTACTACTACTTTTTTTCCCAACTGCATATATAGAACTATATATTAGGATGTCTCCTACTCACAGACTTCATTTTTGGAAAGCAAGCATATCAGCTGCACTCTGTCTAGCAGTTCTTAGAATCCTATCACTGAAGTTTGTGTTTCCGCAGGGTTCCCCAGATACTTGAGAAAGCACTCTAGAGCCATCGCCTTTTCAAAATCTGTACTGTTCTTTTTATGAACTGATGGAATGATGCCCTAAACCGTAAATCGGTTATCTGAAATGTATTGTACAATGGTGCAGAATATCTAAATACAATGTATTTTTTTAACCGGTTACTTGATCACTCCCTAATAAATAGTAAAACTGTGCATATAGGTTTTGATTTTTTTGGGGGGGCTTGCACCAGAAAGTTTTTTGGAGCCAATTTTTTTATGCCATCTCTACATAGGAAGCATTGAGAACAAATGTTTATGGTCAAAATCTCAGACATTACTTTTTATAAGGGCAAGGTTCATCATACTAAGATTTAGCTACGAACAAGTCTGAATTTATTCTCGATTTGCAGCTGTGGGACATAAGGAACTACAAGGCACACCTTCCCTCCCAGGTGCTCTGTTGCCTTCATCTCATGGTGACAAAAGCCAAGCTCAAGATCCTGCTCTTGACAATGGATGCCCTTGAGGTAAATTTTTCAACCGTTCAATTATACTTAAGTAATCCAGTGTCCATATTAGACATGCACTCAGCACATCTGTTAATTACTTAATTTCAAAAAACAAAAATGCCACCCTCTTTAGTGATAATAAACTAAAATTTTCAGCAAATTCACAATTTACCTTAGGCCTTCTCATTTATTACATATAAGATTAGAGATTATATATGATCTCCCTAGGCATCATAAGGTATGATCATATAAATTGTCAGGCTAACTTTATTTTCAAATCTAAAACCATTGAAGATATGCATTGTAGCACAGAACTATGGAGATGTGCAGGCTATTTGGTCCACATGAACATATTATAAACAGATCCTGTTCCTGAATAAAAAATGGCCATAAATTGATCCATCAGCATGCCAAGCCGTAGGAGCACACAAACCACCAATGACGATGTCTGCTCCATCTACAGCAACCATCCCTACCCTATGTTGAGTTATTGTTCGCAGGTTATGTGGCAAGTCCCTACTAACCCAAATCCTCTTGTACTGCGATTTCATTTGCAATCATGATGTTGGCCTGTGCTTTTCGTTGGAATTAATTCTATGAGTTCAAATGTTGTGCTCGACAGAGGAGGCCTGCCCATAGGAGTTGGAGAAGGCGCAAACTCTAGAAAATTCGTTGTTTCTGTCATTCTATCTATATGACTATATCTACCCTAGAGTGATTTCAATCTGATAAAAAAATTGCACTTTATTTTATTGCTTGTTTTGTTGTTTATGTGCTAGGGAGGAAGGCCAGGACTGAAGTAAGAATATGACATCATGGCCATTTATTTTTTTTTCTTTATCTAGAAATTTTGTATTAAAGCAACAAAGTCACATGCAGTCATAATGTTGTCTTCTTATTATTTGCAAACCAGAATTGCCCTCTTGACTCACAACCCATTGTCTTCTTGTCAAAACACATGATCAATCCATTCTGATATCACTATTTTTGCAATCTATAGGAACCAGAGTTTTCTTCTGACAAGTCTAAGCATCATAGAAGTTGTGAAGGAGTTGCAGGCAAGACCATTGAGAAAATGAATAACTGTGTGATTTCAGTAGTTAGTTTTGTAGGTTTCCTACAAGTACTCTGTTATTCCTGTCAATTCTAACCCTACGTATTGCAGCCATTGTGAAGGTGAAATGACCTGCAATGACAGATGCGTGTGAACCTTCAGTTTTTCAATTGCTTCTGCTGTAATTGTTTCTCAATTGCTTTACCCTACAGGCCTACACTTAACCTTGGAACCTCAGCAAGCAAACTCAGAATTCCCATCTCAGAATGCCTTTTGCTTTTACCTTATAAGAGTGGCTACATAGAATTTTAGAGTTTTTTTTTATCTGTGCCACAAGCTCCAAAGACATATATATGTAATTGTGGTCAAGTGTTTAGAAAATTTTCTTGCAGAGTATGGTTGCAGGGTGCGGCCTAATGGTTAAGGTTATTCGCCTTTCCTGTCATGTAGTCTCCCTGAGAATTCCGAATTTGCATCAAGAATGACTGAGAAAGCTTTCACATTATTTTGATAGGAATATTGTTTGACAACGTACAAAGCCTTTAAACCTTGGAACCTTTATGAAAGCTCTGTAAATCGGTTGCTAGAGTAACAGTCCCTTAATTGTGCAGTCTTGTCATGTTTATTTTCTTGCCCCATGAACAATTGGTTGCCAAAATTTGCAACTAATCTTTAGTTTATAGTATCAGTTAGCTAATCTGTGCTCTCAAACATTTAACAGATGAAGTTTGGAAATGCTGAGGATGTATTTGCTTCTTAGCTTACTGAAAATTTGTATTTTTTCTTTGTTTCAAAAAAAATTTGTATTTTTTCCCACCTCGTGACAATTAGTCTTTTACTTTGCTACAGGTAGTATAGTGCACTGCTGTTCATTGGTCAAGAAGGGGTTGTTTTTTTCATGCCATAGCAGCACATGCGGACATGGCTCCATGTGGTGATTTTCTTTCTGAACCCCTCACTTACACCATCGATTTGATTAGTATTCATCTGTTAGCATCCTGTTAATTATAAGCAAATTTATAGGTCGGGCTGCTAGGCTTCCTTTGTTCTCTGAGCATAATTAGTCTCAGAATATGCATTAGGAAAAATAGTTTGGTGGGTGAGGCAGATGGGCTGATGATCTATGAAACATCTTGATATGTAAATGCAATTTATATTACATATTCTAAAATTTTGTAACATTTCTGGGCATACAATTTGTTGGTTTCAGATGCTAATGTTCCATTCCTCCCAATAGTGAAGAGGCGTGACCTAGGTGAGAACACAAGCACCCGACATGGCGACATCCTTCAAGTGATTCTAGCATGGAGGTATCTCCCATAGCACAAGCCTTCCCCTCTAGCAATGATTCAGTTGATTACTTGATTATTGTGCCTTAGCTTTGTATTCTAAAAGGTGTTTTAATTGGAGCTTACTGCTTATCTTTTAATCAATTAGGGTTAGTACAAGAGAAAGCTTGGCTTAATTGCTTTATAATGGAATTGGCTAATTATTGTACGATTTACTTGTTAGTCACAATTTCTTAAATCATGGGCTGCAGCTAGAATACTATATACAGTAGGCGTTTCCACTAATATTGTGTTTTTTTCTGTATAAAATTAAGGGAGGGCCGAATTGTACAACCTACTGCATCGGAAGATCCAGCATGGCAGCAGCCAGCGGATGTGATTGCCGGAGTTTGACTTCGAGTCTTCGACGGTTGTGCATGCGGCTGGTGGCGTGGCAGCGTCCAGCACACCAGCATAGTGCCGATGCAGCTCCCTTCCAGTCCTGAATTTGTATTTAGGAAGTGAAGAAAATAGTTTTTAGTGCATGAATTCACAACTTGGAAATGGATCTGTTCAGCTGCAAGTGAGGGGGTATTTCAAATCCGTGTTACATCACCTGGTATTAGCTTAGGCTTATGATTCTTTGACCAAGAAAGTATTATTAGGTTCTGATTACATAGATAATCATCGAAGGCTGGGTGGAACGGTGCTCCATCAGCAGGCTGGGGTCATCAGTATAACAGCAGGATGCTAGCCTGCTGGTATTTCAGATTTGGGAACTGTTATTGGGGAGAGAGCATAGTAGCGTGATGAGGGGGTAAGGGTGTTGTTAGGCAGAAGAATTAAGCAATGGCTCTAGGTGATTTCATTAGTACTTTATGAAGCAACGATCTATAATCTATTGATCTTTAATTGGTGGAAGAAATGCTTTAGTACGTGTCATTATGTGTCTCTATGACTCTATTTATTTTACGAATTTTACTTTTGGATTAAATGATAATTTAACATTGGTATTTTTTATAATGTTTTTATCTTATCATGCGATCGAGATGTATTTAGTACAAATGTTTAGTTGTACTTATTTTATAAATTTTGCTTTTGGATTAAGTGACACTTTAACATCGGTATTTAATTTCACAAAACTATTATCTTATCATGCGATTGGTATGTATTTAATATAAAACATTAGTTATCCCGTAGCAACGCACGGGCACGCTACCTAGTGGACTTATTATATCAATAAGATCATCAAAGTAAACTGCACTGACATAATCTCTTTCTCCACATGTATTTCTGAATTTTCACAGTTTACTTCACATATCGCACATTTCTCAAGGCGATAATAAGCAACTACGACAGTTCTCAAACCCACTTAACTATATTTTGCAGTACGCATTGTAATAACAAGAATAAGGCCGTAATAGTTTTTGATTGCCACCAACTTAATTGGTTCAAGTAAAAAAGAGAAGACATCAAGAAACATGGCCATCCTCATTTTTTTTCTTTTTTTGAGCAGAATATCGCCGTCTTCATAGTCGCCTCAACTTCTAATTGGACTGGGCTGCGAGAAAATGATAAAAACATGCATGTTTTCACAATGGGTTTCAGGGCTAGGTGGGCGACCACTACAGGAGCCCAACTAAAAAGGTGTTAACTGAGTCCAATTACTACACTATACAGTAATGGAACCAAACATTTACATGAATGTGATATTATTGTGCTGTCTGTTCTTGGAAAGACTGGGGGTCCATTAAAGGGCAATGATGGCGAAGAAATAAACACCATACCAAGCATCCTAACCATGAGCTCTTGCTTTAGCTTCGTTCTTTGGATATATGAATGTTTAATTCAATATTTTCCAAGAGGCTTCTCAACTCTTTTTTGTAGTAGGCTCGGTAGGCACCAGGATTTCTCTTGTTACATAGGATAATGAGACATGGAGCTAGTGGGGATAAGAATTAATGCTACAACAGGAAAACTAATGTCTTGGTGGAAGACCATGTTGCCTCATCTCTAAACCAGGAAGTCAAAGACAGAAATGAAGCAAGACATGTACATGCACATGCACATGCACTTCTTTATCTGAATTTGAGTGGATGCAACACTCCATGCAGTCTAGTTAATCGGAGCATATCTAACTGGACTGATTACGCTGAATAATTGTGTCGAACCAATCAAATTGATTAAATAGTACATGCTTGCATACAGACTTTAGTTAGCCAGAACTTATTGGTTAGAAGAGGCGTTAGAAGAATAGCGCAGCAAACCTGACCAAACAAGGCACCCGTTGTCCTTGCAGGGCCTCCAGAGCTGTCTGCTGATACTGCAATTAATTGATTTAGCTACCTGACATATTTCAATGGATTGTTAGTTGGTGACTCAATCATACGAGTGGTAAGTGCCTGACTATATTTCAACGAATTGGTCTCTCTAGTCTAACCTACTTATAAAACAGCAGGCAGTGGAGCAGAAAGCCAGTGGTGTATCTGGCCTTCCAGGTGATGTTGCTATGAAAACTGTATGTAGAATTAGGAGGCATCAGGAATACCTACATTACTATCCAGTCAGTTGGAAGTAAGGTATAAGTGTGGACACGCACTAAATCCGAGACACCCCCTCGCCACTCCCCAGAGGTTACGAGATAGCTAGTCTAAGGCGATCCCAAACTGTAGCAAACCTGAGCATTACAGTGTTAGCAATCTACAGGATTCGGGGAACATAGAACAGAGCAGAGGAAGAGGAAGAAGATGGGAGGGGAATTGCGAGTTTGCTTAGTTCTCGACCACAGCAGGACGCGCGCTGGCGGCGTGACTCCACACTGGGCTGGTGAACCCTGGATTGGGCTTCTTCCACGAGACATTTTCGTCCTAGCAGATTTCCTCTCTTCCTCTGTTTCCTACGCTTGCTCACGAACTCTGATCGACTCATGAGTACTACTACCAGATACCTGAGTGCTGACATAGTCTCTCGCTGTCACACATTCGTGCTTGCACTCCGGTTCATGACCAGTGCTGAATGTCAGCTATGTTTAAGTGATGCTGTTTTGGATCTAGATGCGAGCCCCAGCACAGAGGAGATGCACATTACGTTGTGAATCACTCGGTCTTAAGAAGAAACATCACTTCTTCTAATTAAGAGGAGGACCAATTCTTGTAAAGGGCTCCTTTTCACTGGATTGTTTGTTCTCAATGCTGTGTCCAAATAAACAATTAGACCTACGAGGTTCAATCCCATACAAACTTGACAGAATGTTCACTGTCAAGTGTCAAATATGAAAATTTCGACAGTGTACAGGATGAAGTGTAGCCAGCTCAACGGCATGCACGAAGTCCTGGTTGCATTCAAACGTATTCAAAGGAAGGCACTTGAACCACTCTATGTACCTGTAGTACAACTATTCTGTCAGGTTTCAGACCAGAGATTTCTACAATTGAGAAGTGAGAACTTCAAGGTGGTGCTGCCAAGCTTTGTGCACTGAATTGAATGGAGAACCTCCAGTCCCTGCCTGACAAAGTGGCAATTGTGCATAAGGGCGATGACAAGTTCGCTACCTGATTGTGGTCCTCGGTGATGGAAACGAAATGGATCCACACAAGCCTATCAAGACATACCACACGCTGCCAATGACCATCACCATCTTCTTCGGTCATTAGCTAGCTAGAGAGACGGAGCCATGGACATCAGCATCAGGAGTGCAAGAAACATGTTACATTCTGTTCGTGACAAGCCCAAAAGGGTTGAAAGCAACGTGACTCCCAATTGCACGACTTAATTAAGCTCTTTTTTGTGCCAACAAAATTAAAAGAAACAAACTGTCATTCATATGAGTGGTAAGTGCACGAGTTCTGCTTGCACACTCTCTCGAAAGATGTTATGGACCAGAATAGATTTAATTTAATTTACTGCCTGACTATATTATGGATGGTTAGTTGGTGACTCATTCATATGAGTGGTAAGTGAATGGTGGAATCAAACTGTACCTCGTTCTAACCAGAGTATATATAAAGCAGCAGGGAACAGAGCAGAACGCCTGTTTCTTTGGCTGCCCAAGTGATCTTGCTACTGCTATGGAAATTGGGTATAGGAGTAGGAAGCATCAGGATCAACTGCATTACTACTCTCACAGATGGAATTACGTCAGATGGAAATTGTGTATAGGAGTAGGAAGCATCAGCGTCAGGAGTGAAAGCAACAACATCTTCCTGAGAAGCCCAAAAGGGTTTAGACTAATTAGCGTGACTCCAAATCGCACGTCGTACGTCGGCTCTTTTGTGCCAGTAAACAGAAGAGGAAACAAACTGTTATTCTTGCGGATAGTTCTATGTCTTGATGAATCAAACACTCGGGGTGAAGAAGAGAGGAGCAATAAAATCGGAGGCAGCGGTTCGGTTGGTGCTTGGCTCTGTGTTTTGGGAAAAGAAACAACAGAGATACACGGGAGAACTCGGTGCTACTGCTTGGACTAAGGTGCAGGCGTGCACCGGCATGCCCTACAAGGAGCAAAGCGAGAGATGGTGTTCCGTGCAGTGAGATCTTCATCCACCAATGCAAGCCCACATGGACTTACATTAATATCATCAAAATAAACTGCACTGACATAATCTCTTTCTCCACGTGTATTTCTCGATTTTCACTGATTATACTTCACATGTCGCACATCCACAAGCTGATATAAACAGGCTATACATGGTTCCTAAAACCCACTTATATATATTTTTCAGGACACATTAATTTGTAACAAGAGTAAAGCCGTAATAGGTTTTTATTTTTTTATGGAACATAATAGGTTTTTATTGCCACCAACTTAATGGTTCTGGTTTTTTTTAATAATTTGGTACGTTTATTTTAATAAAAATAGGACATGGAAACATGGGAACATAGTCGCCTCAGCTTCTAACTGGGCTGGGCTAGAAGAGAAATGATAAAAGCTTGCATGTTTTCTCAATGGGATTCAGGGCCAGGTAGGCCCAACTAAAGGTGTTAACTGAGTCCAAGTACTACACTAATGGAACTAAACATTTACATCAATGTTGTCATATTATTGTGTTGTCTTTTCTTGAGCAGACACTGGGGGGTCGATAAAGAACAATGAGGGAGAACAAATAAATAAACGCCATACCAGGCATCTTGAGACACCATCAAAAAAACACCAGGCATCTTGAGAGCTCTTGCTTTAGCTTTGTTCTTTTGGTTCAAGATAGATGAATGTTCAATATTTTCCTAGAGGCTTCTCCGCTCTTTTTTGTAGTAGATTCGGGAGGCACCAGGATTGCTGCTGTTACAGAGGATAGTGAGGCATGGTGATGAGGATGCTACAACAGGAAAAGTAATATCGCGGCAGAAGAGCATATGTGGCCTCATCTCTAAAACTAGGAAGTCAGAGGCAGAATTTAAGCATGACAAATACGTGTAGCTGTCGTGGCCGTCTGTTTTGTTAGATCCAAGCCATCTAGCATCCTGTATTATCCTGAAACGGAACCAAACAAAGTGAATGATAATTTACTCACTTGCACTTCTTTATCTGAATTCGAGTAGATGCTACACTCCATGCAGTGTAGTTTATACGAGCATAATCTAACTTGACTGATTACGCTGAATAACTGTGTTCGTTTGAAACAATCAAATTAAATAGTACATGCCTGCATACAGTTTCCAGATCAGCTTTGGTTAGCCCGTACTAGATTTACATATTGGTTAGAAAAATAGCCTAACGAACCTGACCTAACAAGGCACCAACTGTTTTGCTGGCAGGACCTCCAGAGGCGTCTGCTGGTACTGGATTTGATTTCACATTTACTGCCTGAATATATATCAATGGATTGTTAATTGGTGAGTCATTCATATGCTTGGTAAGAGCCTGACTATATTTCAATGAATTGTTTCAATCTCTCTAGTCTAACCTGCTTATAAAACAATAGGGAATGGAGCAGAAAGCTAGTAGTGTTTCTAGGGTCGCCCAAGTGATGTTGCTGTGGAAACTGTGTTTAGAAGTAGGAAGCATCAGGAACACATGCATTACTACTCTGTCAGGTACAAGTAAGATATAATCGAGCACTGACGCCGAAGCTCTGATTACAGCGCCAAACAATAGGAAAGCCAGAACAGTATGGTCTCCTGTGGTCACACATCTATGCTAGCAGCACGGTAGCGAGTGCTGAACGTCAGCTATGTTTAAGCGAAGTGTCAGAAATGCCTCTATACCGGCTTCAAGCAATGACAGCATGAACGACGTCGCACAAGCTGGAGTGCACAACGTCGTTCAGGATCATGGGCCACGGCATGGGGAACATGAGCAGAGGCCGAGCTCAAGTACAAGGATCAAGAATGGGTGTGATGAGTACTCGTTCTAAACTAAGTTGTCCTCGTCGCTACATCCCTACTTCCTCTGCTCTTAAGTAAGCAAATTCCATGTGCTTACATATGGTACTAGGTACTCTCGGCCCTCTTCCGCATCCTTCTTTAACCGATCCGTTGATTGATTCATACCAGCCTTGGGTTCATCGAGTTCAGATCGAACACATCGATGTTTGGATTCCTGTTATTCCCAAGCATTTGAATCCAGCAATTTGGATCGACCGCCGCCGCCGCTGCCTCCACGTCCCCCACTATACCCGGTTCACTTGCAGCCGCGGCGCCATGAATCCTGATTCTAGACTTCTGCTCGACGAGATGCACCGCCTGTTCACTAAGCAGAGGACAAGCTTTGACGAGCATTTCACCGAGGTGGATCGGAAACTCGATTCACGTCTCTCTAACAGTGACTGCCTACACGAGAAGCGCCTCGCCGAAGTCAATGACTACATCACAAAGAGCTTCACTCAGATGGACGATTCTATCACCTAGCGCTTTACCAACTCTGACATCAACTCAGAACGCCGGCTCACCGACTCTGAGCTCCGCCAGTCCGCCCTCCTCTCCGACTCGGAGCAGCGCCAGGACACTCAGGTCGCCCTCATAGATACAAGATGGCGGGAGACAGAGCTGTTGCTTGCATCATTCTCTTGTGCCGCCTAGACATAGCTAGCAGATTGACGCTGTGAGCTCGTGCGGCCTGAGGCGGAGCTATTGCTCGCATCATCTCATCGAGCTTTGAGCATACTTAGGATGCCACATTAGAGAATAGAGAAATGAGCTTTTTTAAAAATAGTTGAGAAAGTACCATTGATTACTTAAATATAATTTATATTATAGAGGGTATTTTGGTAACTAAGGTTGTGCCCTTAAGCCTCTCACGTGTATTTTGGTAATTGAGATTCTGCACCAATGCGATGGAACAAAGCACACAGCAGAGGCAGATCGCAGATGCAAGTTTACACAGTACACCGTCATTTCATCACCTGCGGTAAATACTAGCAGCAGGCCACTGACAGAATATTACGCTACTAGGATTAACCAAATGCAGTTTCTTACTCTTTGCCCAACTAAGCGCAAGGTATGCACATTCTCTTTACTGCATGAGAGAATGTTACTGCTCAAACTTACATTGCAGTCCTCCCATAACACAATATTTCTCAATGTCTCACATGCCTACACGGTTCGCACTTGGCACTATGGAAAAGCCACAGAACTGTTGGTCCATCGATATGATATGACCTATATATGTGACTCGCACAACTATAGCTTCATTCTCTGTCTTTCACTCGCAATTCTTTTAGGGACCAAAACCAAAGATACCACAAGTCCACAACAATAGGTATCAAGATGTTTTTTCATAATGGGATGAGGTTCCAGCCTCTACACTCCAAAGAGGTAAACACAAGTAGTTCATTACATCCAGGAGCACCCAAACTGAGCTCATTCGAAAGATATATATAGGATTAACAAAAGACGAAAAAGTACAACCGTTCAAACAAAAGGAAAAGAAGACTAAGCCTTCAGTTCTAATCCAGAACTTCCATCCAAACTTCGTAAATACCTCAATATGACTGTTTCCATGATTTGTCAACTGGTCTTCATGTTCGATCTTTCATCTTACTATATAGCAGTGACCATAGTCAGATCCAATATGTTTCTCTAAACACTACTTGCAAGAAGGTATGGTTTAGCTTTGTTGAAAACCATAACTTCCATTCAACCATATACCCCAACAATTAGCAGCTGCCGCAAAACATCGATATCTAGAGGCAGTTAGAAATCGATTTGTAGGGGTAGCTACATCTAGAGCCATCTATAAAAATAAGTGCAACACAGTAAAATTTATAACTTTATCAAATGAAGTTGGATGAAGACAAACTTCATATTAAAATTGTATAGCTCAAAGATATCTGCAATTCTATAGTTGACAAAGTTTTCTTTTGAAATTATTTAAATCCCACAAGTTTTATTTGAATTTCTCATATTTGATTTTTTTTTTGTTTTCCAATTGATATTAGATGAAGAAATAATTAAACTCGCAAAAAGGCCTCTGCCTAGTGGTTAGAGCATTTGAGTAGCATCCAATAGACCTAAATTTGACTCCCTGTGGGGAGCGAATTAAAAAGGTCTAAAATAAAAAATACATAAAAAGATATGTTGAGGTTTCCCCAACTGACTTCCGTCAAAAAAAAGAACAATCAATTTCTCCAAAACGTAGGAGAGCTGTGTTTCATTATATTAAGAAAAGGGCAAGAGCCCTAAAAAGCTATAGATCTTGAAAAGATTAAAACATTGTAGTTGAGATCTTTTTATTTGAAACAATCCATGGTGCCTAAATTTAATTTGATGTCCTCATATATTGAAATTCAAAATTTTCAAATGACGTCGGATGGAGAATGATTAAAACCAAAGTTATATATCTCGTAGAGAGCTATACAACTTTGTATGTAATTGACAACTTTAGCATTTGCAATCATTTACCCAAAAAATCTAAATGATGTAGGGTGGATAAACCACCAAAACCAAAGTTGTAATACTCAGGGATATCTACAACTTTTAGATATTCCTGACAAAATTGAGCATAGACCAGACAAGGCACCGACACCGGTTCTTCGGTTGCATAATAATCTCTAAGATGTTTGGATATGAGAACCGATTCAACATTTACTGCCTGACCAAAGTTTAATGGATGGTTACTCACTCATCATATACAGTGGTTATAACTGCATCGAGGATCAGGTTGTACCTCCCCGTGATTTCTCATGGTCTCTCAAACTCTGTCTACAAATAAAACAGCAAGTACTGAGGGAGCAGAAGCCATCAGTAGTGACCTTGGTGCTCAGTAGTGACCTTGCTATGAATATTGTGCATAGGAGTAGGAAGCATCAGGAGCACCTATATTAACTGTGCACTTACTCTTCTCCCCAGCAGGTGTGTTCCGTGTTGTTCCACAAAACATAGATGCTCTCCCGCACAACACAGGCCTGCTGGTGCGGATAGATGGTGTGTGTCGGGCATGCTAGACCCGATGTGGGTCACTATGTGGATACGTGCCACTTGCTGCCAGTTGAATAGGTGTGTCGTCGGCCGTAATGGCCAGCGACCATCCCAGGGCAGAGCAGTAGTAACATAAAAGTACAAGTAGTGGTTGCGAGTAAAACCTATCACCAGTTAGATCATGTACAGGAATGTCGCGAGCTTTGTGATGTCAAGACCTTTTGCCCAAGGATTCTGTAATTTTTGGGGCATACCGTCTAAAAGATTCTGTTCAAAATAATTTGTGGTATACTAAAAGAATTGAGAATTTCTCTAACCGAATCGCACGGCTCCATCCTTGAGGAGAGGTACACGATGGAAGAAAAAGGAGGACACATTATTGCAATATATAATTTTTTCACATGGCACAGTTCTCATTGACATCCTGCAGTGGAAGCATGTTATTTTAGTGCTACATGGCTAATGTAGTTCTCAGCCTGATGCTCATTTCGGTCATCTAAAGTAATCCCGCTCCGCCCCTGGGTCTTTAATTACATAGAAGGTGGTGTCTGTAGCGTTGGAAACAATAATGTAATATTTACATAACTACTAAGATAATTTACCCGTGATGTTGTTGAATGCAGGGATAGCTCTTGTATTATATATTGCAACAAAATTTTGATGTTTTTTTGTATATATAATAATATCTCCAGCCAAATGTCCTGATTATGCCTTGCCTTGTTAGCCACGATGGGACTTTCACTACAAGGAATAATGCTTTATATGACAATCACTTTGGTCATAAACAGTCAAAAATACATCACGGTTAACTTGCCATGACGACCGAAAAAATCTGTCATGTATCTCACGTCATACATTTCTTTGGACCAACTAGAGCCGTCATCGATTACCATTTCATTTCGTCATGGAATACATGGTCAACAACAACAGCCAAAGCCCATAGTGATGAACCTAAACGTCATGGAGTTGTTCCATGTCAGCATTTGCCATGGAGTTTTTCCACATCAACACTTGCCACATCATTTGGTGACGTGGCAGCTGCCTTGCCACGTCATCACTAGGCCTACACCAGCCCATTCTAGAGGAGGCCCATTGGTTCTCCAGCCCACTAATTAAGCCCATGTTTTCTGTTTTTTTTTTTTTCTTATTAGGCACACACTAATGGGCTAGCCCAAGTGCAACACAGAATTGGCCCATTATTCAAATGTAAATTTTTACCATAAATATTCAAATTTAAATTTAAATTTTTGCTAGAAATAAATTCGAATTTAAATTTTCACGTATGACTCGTACAAAAAAATTGTGCAGCCTCCTATATACGATTGTAAACTACAGTAGGGATTACATCTTCGTAATCTGTTCTATCCAGTCCAACGAGATACCTAGCATGTCACGGTGATTACATCATATATTGATATCACAGTCATATATATGAATGTGATATCGTGCTTTTTATTTTAGGGAATGGGAAGGGTACGTGTCGATAAAAAAAGAAGAAAGAGGGAGAAGAAACAATATAGCTGCATCATGAGAGTATTCATCTGAGCCATTGCTTCCGTTTTCTCTTGATCCAAAATAAACTATTAGTTCTTCTTGAAACAAGCAGTGAGATGAGAGATATGTTTGTGTGTCTAGATCAACGGTCCAGTCGAGATCTGACGGTTGTGATTTTTGAATGACGTGGCTTGAGGAGAGATCAGCGTGTATGGTGCAAATTTGTACTTCCACCATAGGATTGATAGGCACCAGGAATGCTCCTTTGGAGGACGTACTCCCCCCTCAGAGGCTCCAAGCTAACGTGCTTGTGAGCCAATAGTGTACCTTTATGGACCTTTAGGGCAGCCAAAGGAGGATGGAGCTCAGGAGTGCACCAAAGGACAATGGAGCCTCTAGAAGCTTTGACAAACGAGAAGCTTCCAAAGGCCCCGCGTAGCTTCAAATGATGAAGCGTTCTACTGCATCATAAAAGACCGCTCGAAGTTTTGAAGGATGGAGGCCCCAAGTTCAAAGCTCTTGGGAATGCCACAAAGATGGCTCTCCTGGGTTAGGGTTCCAGAAATCCCAAGTAGAGTGCGGTCACCGACGAGCTCAAGGAATGCTGGCTCGCTGGTTTCCGGGGCCTGGCGCCTGGCTTGGGCGTTCTGCTAGAGCCGGCATCCCCCTGTAGCCCCCCATTTGCATTGTAATAGTTTCCTAGGGCAGCGCCGTTTATCCGGCGATTTGTGTAGTGTCTCTTGTCTGGGGGGTGGCTCCTCGCCCCCGCCCTCGTGCATGTTTGTCGAATCTTCCCCTTTCGCTTATTGAGATACGTGCAGTGCACATTTTCAAAAAAAAAAGTAGAGACGATGACGTAGGCTATACATAACTGAGGCTTGCCGAAGCCAATGGAGGCCCATTGTGCAGGGCAATTCACCTATGGAGATTACCCCTTGTAACCTTGTGACTGTAATGAACAAGTGATAGGTTGATGGTATTCCCAGGATCTGAAAAAGAGACCCTCCGTACCTTATATAAGAGGGAGCCCTTGTAACAATAGGGAGAGAAATGAATTTGCCCGCCTAATTTACACACGGATTAGAAAGAATACCCCAATAATCCTTACCTAACAGGTCACCAGTGTGCTTGCAGAACTTCTAGAG
This sequence comes from Chrysopogon serrulatus, assembly GCA_015844335.1. NCBI lineage: Eukaryota > Viridiplantae > Streptophyta > Magnoliopsida > Poales > Poaceae > Chrysopogon > Chrysopogon serrulatus. The sequence continues at coordinate 123,950 of JADLZL010002246.1, forward strand.
GTTGTCATATTACCATTGGTACAGGTTGTTGCCGGCGATCACACTATCTCTTGCACGCGCGAACTGGAAGATGCACTAGTGTGCTTGCAGGACTTCTAGAGGTTTTCAGATTACCCCTGGTATAGGTTGTCGCCGGCAATCTCACTATCTCTTGTGCGTGTGAACTGGAAGATAAACAACAACTCACAAAGTTTTGGTGCAGACAACTGGCAGCGTTTTCTGGGTTTAATTGCGGAATGTAAAAGAACGATTACAAGGCCACGATGGCTGAGAAAACAGTGGCACGCTTGTGCTCACGATGCACCATCCAACGCCACTGGGATGTGCCCCTGAATTGCGCGGGGACGGGCGACGTCGCGCGTACAGCTGTCATGACGGAAAACAAAACAGCTACGCTATCTAACTGAATCTAACTATTCACAATCCGGCAACAGACTTATCAGCTAACGGAGGTGTCTGCTGGTCCCCGAATTGATTTAGCATTTACTGCCTGAATATATTTCAACCGATTGTTAGCTGGTGAGTCATTTATATGACTCGTAATTTCCTGACTATATTTCAATGAATTGTTTTGGTCTCTCTAGTCTAGCCTGCATATAAAACTGCAAGGACTGGAGCAGAAACCAGTCTTTCTGGCCGCCGAAGTGATGTTGTTATGGAAAACTGGAAATTTGTGTTAGAAGTAGGAGACATCAGGAACACATGTATTACTATTGGAATGTCAGGTGGAAGTAAGATATAAGCAAGGATCCTCGGGATCGGATTCCGAGATGGCTAGCTCAGATGGCTCCAAACTATAGGAAAAACGGACCAGCACAGTCTCTCACTGTCATGCATTCGTCCTATCACCTCGGTTAATGGCGAGTGCGGAAGATAAGGTATGGTTAATCGATGCTGTCAGGCAGCCAGATGCGTGCACCAGGAGCCGACAGAGGAGATGCTGGTTATGCTGTGAATCACTCAGGCTTAAGAATAAGACATTACATGTTCTAATGAAGAGGACGAATTCATGTAATTGGCCTCTTTTCACTGGATTACATGTTCTCAATTCATTGTCAAAATTTAAATTAGATTGCATCGTTGTGTCTCTCTCGTCAGAGATGATCAAAACAAACTATTATATGGACATGTCACATGTGTGGCATGCTTAGAGGTATAAAATTGGATCTGCTCTAACAAATATATGCATCACAACAAACCCGTCATGATCCTTATTTCCATTAGACCTGTGGAACGTCGAGAGTTCAATCCCATGCAAACTTGACAAGTGTTCACTATCAACTATGAAATTGTCGGCAGTGTACAGGATGAAGCGCATTAGCTAACTCAATGGCATGAAGTCCTAGCTACATTCACGACTGTACTCACAGGAAGCACTTGAACCACTCCGTACACATGTAGTACATACAACTGCTCTCTCAGGATTTAGATCTAGAGTTTTCTGCAATTGAGAAATGAGAACTTCAATTCAATGTCGTGCACTACTTTATCTGAACTTGAGTAGAATGGCCATCTAGCATCATGTATTAACCTTAAACCGAACCAAACAAGTGAATGAGAATTTACTGACATGCACTTATTTATCTGAATGTGATTGGATATGCTACACTCCATGCAGTGTAGTTAATGCGAGCAACATCTAACTTGACTGATTACGCTGAATAACTGTGTTCAACCAATCAAATTAAATCGTACATGCTTACATACAATTTCCAGATCAGCTTCGGTTAGCCAGCTTACATATCGGTTAGCCATAACAAGGCACCAGTTGTGCTTGAAGGGCCCCCAGAGGTGTCTGCTGGTACTGAAATTGGTTTAACATTTACTACCTGACTATATTTTAATGGATTGTAAGTTGGCGACTCATTCATAAGAGTGGTAAGTGCCTGAATATATTCAAATGAATTTTTTCGGTCTCTCTAGTCTAACTTGAGTATTAAACAGCAAGGAATGGAGCAGAACAGCCACTAGTTTTTCTGGCCGCCCAAGTGATGTTGTTATGAAATTGTGTATAGAAATAGGAGGCATCGGTGGGAACACCTGCACTACTTCTCCGTCGGGTGGGAGTAACATATATGTGAGGACTCGCACTAAGAGGGTGTTTGGATAGTGTGGAAAAAGTTTTATCTGTGTCACATCAAAATGTCGGAGGGATGTCGGAAGGGGGTTTCGAATATTAATAAAAAAATAAATTACAGAACTCGTCAGAAAACCATGAGACAAATTTTTTAAGTATAATTAATTCGTCATTAGTAAATGTTTACTGTAGCAGCACATTGTCAAATTATGGACTAATTAGGCTTAAAAGATTCGTCTCGCAAAGTTATCGCAATCTATATACTTAGTTATTTTTTTAGACTACATTTAATATTCTATACATATGTGATAATCATCGATGGGACAGGGCAAAAGTTTTGCCAGGGGAATCCAAACACCCCCTAAGGCTAACATATTCACTCGCCACTCCCCGGAGGTTTCGAGATCGCTAGTCTCAGGAGGTGCCGAACTGTAGGAAACCCAAACATTACAGTGTTAGCAATCTGCAGGACTGGGAGCATGTAGAACAGAGTAGAGGCAGAGGAAGAAGACGAAGCGGGGATTGCGAGTTTGCTTAGTTCATACACGATGATGATTCTGCTACACGGGAGGAGACTCTCCCTTTGTATCCGCAGCACGCAGGCAGGTGGTCGACCACAGCAGCCAGTGCGCTCGCAGTGTGTGTGACTCCACATTCGGCCGGTGAACGCTGGGTTGGTCTTCCCAAGCCTAGTTCCACATCGAGACATGCATGTTTGGCACAGCAGACTTCTTCCCTTCCTCTGTACGATGTGCATGTTGCCTGCACTTGCTCACGTACGAGCTCTGATCGACTCATCAGTACTACCAGTCCCAGATACCTGAGTGCTGACACACACACAGTCTCTCGCCGTGACATGTACATGCACCTGGGGGGGCAGAGTTTAAGGGCATGTACATGCACCTGCCGTGGCCGTCTATTCTGTTTGATCTAGTTTGGTGAATGGCCATCTAGCATCCTGTATTAACCTAAAAACGAACCAGAGTGATTGAAAATTTACTCACATGCACTTCTTTATCTAAATTTGAGTGGATGCTACACTCCTCCATGCAGTGTAGTTAATACAATAATCTAACTGGACTAATTACGCTGAATAACTGTTTTGAACCAATCAAATTAAATATTAATACATGCTTGCATACAGTTTACAGATCAGCTCTGGTTAGCCAGAACTTAATTTAAATATTAATACTAGTCCATCAACCTGTGCTCTCGCACGGGCTAAAACCTTATGAGACATACACATTATTTTTTTATTTAATATATTTATTTTTTATTTATTTTCTAACATAATTAGCGACATATATGCTTTATGGTTGTTTATTTTTTTTAAGAGAAGATTATGACAATTTATTAGATGTAGATTTTAGAGGATATTTGAGTTTTTATATAGTTATACAGTTTTTAAAATATAGAGCGCTTTAAAATGGAATTACCATATTGATATAACATAAGGTTTTTGTCCAACTGTATAAACTATTTAATAACTTGTAGAATTTATTAACATAGAGTATCAGTGTAACTTAAAGTGAATTGTTAGTGTCGTAACTTAAAGTGAATTGTTAGTGTTGTTACTATGTGTTTAGTTTTTTTTTTTCCACGCGAGACCTCTCATTTCCATTATAGCATAACGGAAATACAAGCATTTGGGGATACAGACCAGATATCAGATAACAGAAGAAATTATCTAATCCTAACAGGAACCTGACCTGTAGGACTGAACCATCTATCTGAAAGTCTTTTTTTCCCAGAAGCTGGCTGCTATGACCTCACCATTAACAGAAAAGAAAGCTACTCAGAAAAGTTCGGTCACCGTAACCAGATAAGCTCACTTAAACAACAGAGACACAAGAAAGTACTTCTAAACCATTGATCGACCTATGCCTTTAATCTGACCCAGACATAGCGAACTACTGATTGGGCATTTCTTCATTGTCTTCCTGCGCCTGTTCCAGAAAGAGTAGATTTTCGACTTGTCTAGCCGTCTGGACTGCCAGGACTTCCTTGGCCACGCCGAGCATGAGGTTAGCACCTTCCACCAGTTGATCCTGATCCAGCTCTGGGAATAAACCTGACCAATATTTCAGCAAAGCACAGATATGACATATAATTTCTAAAGGGCTTTTTATCAATTTTTTCTCAAAGCAAGCTGCATTACGACACTTCCAGATAGCCCAGCATATGGCCGCGACCCCACATGTATAAAATTTCTTCCCACCAGGAATCCATAACTCACACCAACTCCAATATTGCTGTAGATCAGTGGGAATATTATCAGCACCAAAGCACTTGGCTACTATGGACCATATCACTTTGGCAACAGAGCATTGAAAGAAAAGATGATTAGTTGTTTCTACATTATCACAGAACACACATCTTGGGTCCCCAGACCAATTTCGTTTCCTCAAGTTTTCTTTGGACAATATTGCATCATTAGCTATCAACCATAAAAAGATCTTAATTTTCAGAGGAATTTTACCCTTCCAAATGTTTTTATAAAAAGGAACACTATCAGCATGAGTAAGATTGTCATAAAGAGCTTTAACTGTGAAACATTTACCCTTTCCTCCTTCCCAGATTACTCTATCCTCTTCATTACAGAGAGAAAAATCTAAGGCATCATTCCAGATGGCATCCCACTCAGCTCTGAGTTCACTATCTAACCATCGTCTAAAAGAAATATTATTTCCATTTATAGCTTGATCAACAGTAATGAATTTGTTCTCACATAACTCATAAAGAATTGGAGCACACCTACATAAAGGAATATTGTATATCCAAGGGTCTATCCAAAATCTAGTCTTACTTCCATCTTTTATTATAACACCCCTCCCTTTGAGATAAAACTCTTTGACTTTTAGCAAATCATACCAACATGCAGAATCATTAATCTTGTGGCTTACTTCATGTATAGAATGCTTCTTGAGGTACTTATAAGAAACAATGGTTTGCCACAACCCTTCTTTAGTTTCAAGTTTCCACCGCCACTTGCAAAGGAGACTAATATTCATTTTTCTTAAATTCTTAATCCCTAATCCACCTTTCTTTCTACTCCTGCAAATATATTCCCATCTGATCAAATGATATTTTTTCCTGGTACCTCCTCCTTGCCAGAAAAAAGTTCTCCTTAATCTATCCATGGCATTAATAGTAGATTTAGGTAGTAAATAAACTGACATATGGTATACAGGTGCATTACTCAAACTAGCATCAATTAAAGTAGTTCTTCCAGCTATTGACATATTTCCTCCTTTCCACACATCAAGTTTCTTACTATTCTTTTCCACCAGGTGAAGCCAATCACTCACTTTCAGCCTACTGGGACTCACTGGGACACCTAGGTACTTTGTTGGGAAAGTGCCTAATTGACAGTTGAAGATCTCGGCATATTTCTGACCCAAGTTCTCTTCATCATTAATCATGAAAATCTCACTTTTGTTATAGTTAATCTTTAAACCAGCTAGCAGTTCAAACATGTACAGCAGTAACTTCATATTCATCGATTTCTCTATATCATGTTTCAGAAATATGATGGTGTCATCAGCATATTGTAAAATTGCCACTCCATTAGGAATTATATGACTAATAAGCCCAGTTATCAAATTGCTAGATTGTGCTTTCATAACCATCCTTGTCAAACAGTCAGCAATGAAATTAAACAATATTGGAGATAAGGGGTCCCCTTGACGAACACCTTTGTAGCTTTTTATGTATGGGCCTATTTTATCATTTACTTTTACACTCACAGTTCCCCCAGCTACCACTTGTTTTATCCATTCACACCATTTTTTCTGAAATCCTCTCTTTTCAAGACAAGTGAAAAGTAAATTCCAACTAACTTTGTCATAGGCTTTTTCAAAACCAAGTTTCAACACTATGCCTATTTCTTTTCTTCTTTTTGTTTCATGTAGAATTTCATGTAAGCACATAATTCCATTCAATATATTCCTTCCTTTCATGAAAGCTGTCTGAGTACCATAGATCAACTTCTCGGCCACATTCTCAATTCTAATAGTAAGAGTTTTGGTAACCAGCTTATATAAACAGTTAAGGAGACATATAGGCCTGAACTGCTGAATTCTAGAAGCTTCTTTAACTTTAGGTAGCAAAGTAATAATGCCATAATTGATCCTACTAATATCCACTCTCAAATTATGAAAATCTTCAAAAAGCTCTAAAATATCATACTTCACAATTTCCCAGCAATGCTGATAGAACTCAATGGGTATTTTATCCGGTCCTGCAGCCTTATTTTTTTCCATTTGCCCTAGGGCCTCTTTAATTTCTTCTTCTAAGAAAGTTCTACACAGTTCTAAGTTGTCATCCATCTGAATCTCATGTTCAGTAGAGGGGCCAAACAAATCAGAATAATATTCAGTAGCATGATGTAGTATCACCTTCTATTACCAAACCATCTTTCTCTAACTGAATAATTTTGCTTTTTCTTCTTCTTCCATTGGCAATTTTGTGAAAGTAGGAAGTATTATTATCTCCTTTAAGAAGTCAGTTAGCATGACACCTTTCATGCCAGTAAAGCTCTTCCTGTTCCAAACTTTTTAAATTCTCATGGAGTAGCCATACTTTTCTATCAATTTGAGATTCATTGAGACCATCAGTTTCCTCTAAGGTTTCTAACTCATTGAGTTCCTTTTGAAATTCCTTTCTTCTTTTTCTCATTTCACCTTGCAGATTAAACCCCCAACCTTTGAAATATTGCTTTACTAATTTCAGTTTCTACTGAATTCTATCTATATCTGACCTTGCATTGCAAGGTTTATTCCAGATCTTCTCTACCATTGAATAGAAATCAGGATTCTTGAGCCATCCCAGATCAAATTTGAACTGAATGAATGGCAGATTTCTAGTCCCCTCAGATGACAAAACCAAAGGGTTGTGATCAGATACTTCCCTTGGCAATCTAGTAACTTTAGCCTGTGGAAACAGGTCCTCCCATTCTTTTGAGACTAAGATTCTATCTAGCTTTTCCAGAGTTGGAATATCCTGATTGTTTGACCATGTGTACAGACCCCCAACCAAGGATAATTCTCTTAGCTCATAAAAATGAATCAGAGAATTGAACAAAGGAGTGTGCCTATGTACTCCAGTTTTTGTATTTCTTTCTTTTGCATACCTTATGATGTTAAAATCCCCACCTATCAAAATAGGTTCATTATTTGAGGCACAAAAACTTGATAGTGTGAGAAATTCTATCTTATTTTCCTCCTGAGCAGAACCATAAACTACTAACAAATTCCATTTTCTACTTATCCCTTTGTCCCATAGATTCATTTGCAGCATGTATTTACCTTCCTTGAAGGATCCTACATCAAATCTCTCAATCTTTATTCCAACTAGGATCCCCCTGATTTCCCCCTAGAGGGTATCCATTTCCACAAATATTCTTGATTCACATCAAACTTTCTAATCAATGAATCACTACACTCTTTAATCATTGTTTCTTGTAAGCCAATGAAAAGAAATCTATGTTCAAGAATCAGATTTTTTAAGAAAGTAGACACCCCTTTTTTTCTGAGGCCTCTACAATTCCAAATAAAACCATTTACTATCATTTTTTCTTTTGATTCTTTCCTTTTTCAGATTCACAGGAATTCTACTATCCTCTGAAATCTGACAAGACAAGCCAGGATCTTCCTGTACTTGTTTCTTCCCCTTTGGGGAGAGCTTTACCTTTTTTTGACTTTCTTTTTTTCTCTCTAGATTGCTGAGCAAGCAACTCTTCTAACTCAGACCCATCATCATCATTATTATCATCAACATCCTCCTCTAACATTGGAACAAACTCTACTACCTCCTCATGACTTTGAACATTTAAACTAGAACCATGTATTTTACCACATAAATCATTTCTAGCATTCCTAATTTCATTAATCAAGTTTATAGATGCAAAATTATTAGAAGGAAACACTATGCCCATCTGTTTAGCTAAGCCTTTGACATCATCAGTATGTAAAGCATGGGGCTTCGAATTTGTACCTTCCAGATTCCTTTTTTTTTGCCATGGCTTCATACTTCATTTGGGTTGTCAGGTGAATACTTTGCTTTAGTCTCTCACTTCTTCTTCTGTCTTCACCTTCACCCTTAGTCCTTTGCCCATTTGCCACCTTGTCATCCCCATTGTCTTTACCTTCCTTGGGATCAGGATTGTGTGAGCCATCGTCTGTAATGACACTCTCTTGTGATGAAACTAGCAGTTCTTCACCACTTCTCATCTTATCCTCAAGATTAGGGTCTCTCTCAACACCTTTTCCTGAGTCACCCACCGTCATGTCTTGACATACATACTCTTTCATGTCCAACACTCTCTGTTCCAGTATCTTTCCATCAACATCCTGGTCTATTTTGCAAGATATGTTCCAAGCTTGTACATTTGTAGATTTAACAGATTCCTGAGATCCCTGACCACCTTCATAGTATGCACCAATTTTTCTAAGTTTTTCACTAAGGGATTCACTTTCAGCATCAGAATCAACACAGTTCTTAGGAATATACACTCTCTCAACTTGATTATCATCAGTTCCACCTTGTATTCCACCTTGTATTAAGGCATCTTTCTTTGTCACCTCTTGCCCACCTGTTTCAGCAGTGATTTTCTTTGACACCTCCACCACTTCTTTTCCTTTGTCATAATCCCCTGTCACATTCTGCTATTCAATACTTGACTACCCACTACCCCTTATTTTTGCAGGAGCAGAGAAAGCTATCATGGACTGCGTACCATAATCCTTGCCTGATCCACTCTCATTCTTGCCCATTTCAATCATTTTAGCAGAACTAGTATTGCTAGGAGGCTTCACCTGATAATCCATTTTCAACTTTTTGCTTGGGGGGTCTTTTTCACCAACTTTTACTCCACTAGACAGGACTCTCCCACCCACTTCTTCAGGCACCTCTCTCTCAAATATGAAATCATGAATGTAGATTCCAAGATTCCCCTCAGCTACTCTTGGAACTTTGAGAATATCCCTACAAGCAATCTTCATTCTCACATAGTCAGTTCTTAGCCTGGTCTTTTCATCAATTTCCATGACCTTACCAACCAAACCTCCCACCTTAGCACATGTTCTAATGGATCTCTGGTCAGCTGGAATATCCTTAACTCTGAACCAAGCCTATTGAAGTTCCCCCTTTGCCCCTAGATTTGGAGACCATTGATTAATCTTCATCTGGGCATCCACACAACCCATTGCCAGTGCCTTGAAATGACTTAGCTCTCTGACTTTCTGAGCATTTGGAAATCTCATAACAAATCTGGTATCACTGACTTGTCTAGCTGTCCATTTCCATGTGCTTGATCCACCCAACTCCATAAACTCCCTTTCAATATCTTTTGCAGTTGCTCTGCCCTGAACAATGGTAATCATAGCAATAGAATCTTTCTCTCTGGAAATTCTCGGATCAATGCACTCCTCAATGAAGAAGAAGCTTTGGTCTTCAACTTGGGCAGCACACAGCTCTGGCCCTGTATTCCATGGGATGCATCGCTTGCAGTCATAGGCAGTATGATTGTTGAGCCCACAAATCTCGCAGAATAACCTCCTGCAATCCCTGGTTACATGATTGAATAGCCCACACACCTCACAAGGATTTCTCTTCTGAGCAGCATTTTTTGGAATCTTAGCAGCCTCCAACTCACTATTGGTATTGCCTTGTTGCGCATCAGGATCACCTTCTTGCATCTGGTTTTCAGTTTGTTTATCCTTCTCCAACTCCCCTTTCGTAGCTTGATCCCACTTCTCTGAGTTTTCCTAATGAATCTGCTCCTTCTGAGATGCTTCAGCTGAATCTCCTCCAGTTTCTCCTCCTCCTTGATTCCGTCGCTCCCAAGTATTCCTACCTGCACCTCTTACTTGATTACCACAACCTTGCCCTCTGCCATAGCCGCCATCACCCCTGCCTCTCCATCCTCTTCCACCACCACCCCAGCCCTGATTAAACTTTCACCCACCTTGATACATCTTCACAATGACAACACCCGCTGGTTCAGATCGAACCACCGAGGCAAATGATTTGGTATGAGACCCCTTCCACATGTGGCCTACGAATTTGTGAAGGGTGGATTTGGATCGGGAAGTTGAGGGAGGTGGAGGCGGCGGCGGCCCAGGTGAGAGGTGAATAGGGTTGGCCCCCCGCGGTTGGGAGATCTCCTCAACAGACGGTACACAAGAGGTGGTATTGCACACTGAATCCCATGACCGCCCCTCGTCACTAACCTTCGGCACACCGGCTTCGTTCTGTGTGACGCGTGGCTCTAGATATGGCGACTTCCCCAGAATCCCTGGGACAATCTTCACCTTTGGCGGTATCCGGAACCAAGGTCTCTGACCCGTAGGCCCCTGGCCTTGATCGGAAACTCCTTCAGAATTCTGAATCCTTCCCGCCACCAGTGCCATCTGATCCGTTCCCACCTCGGCAGGTCCGCCATTGCTGCGCCACTTGAAGCTAATGGGAATGGATTTGATTTTCATCGAACTCTGTTCAATTCCTTCGAACGGAAAGGATTCCTCCACCAAAACTCGATCAAATCGCTTTTGCTGAGTATTAATGGGAATAGCAACTCGTCTCCCTCGACTCCGGCGAGCGATACTCTCCGAAATCGACGGAAAACATGCTTCATACGGCTGCCGCCCCCGCTCACGATCGCCCGGACTCGACGGAATCGGGTCCTCCACCCGTCTCTGCCCTCCCTCGAGCACCCCGGTGAAGACCGCGCCCGGACGAGATCTCCGGCCGCGGGACGCTCAGGGGATGAGGGGGGGGTCGGTGTGGGGCGGCGGTTGCCATCACCACCTTCTACGCGACGCCTACTATGTGTTTAGTTAAGATAACATTTTTTTCCACGCTTGATAAGCTATTAAATAAATATTTATCTTGATGCATATATCTTTATTTGGTGGATATAGTGCATAGCACTATGCTTACTATTAACTTTGCAATGGTAAGAATGTGTAATTTATAAATATATCTACCATAATTTATAGATATTAAATTATTGTTTGCAATAACTTATTTTAGTATCTAGATGTAGAATGGAATATATTATATTTTTAATTTTCTACAAAAACTAAGGTGGACAATTGAGATACAAATTAAAAAGATAGTACTATATGTTATCTTTCATAATAGCATATATAAGTAATTTGGATGCAGACATGGGGCTTACTTTGCATTGATTTTCATAATAGCGAGGTGGATAATTTAATATGAGGATCTTAAGTTAAATTATTTTTTTATAATGGTAGAAGTGTGTAATTTAGATGTAAATTTAGTTAATTATTTTGAATTACCTTTCTCAATGACAAATTTAAGGTGTTACTATGAAATATTTTTCATAATTGCAAGAGTTTCTAATTTAGATTTAAATGGAGGAGGTTATTTTTGGATTGTTTTCATAATAGTAGAGTGTGTAATTTCAATGCAAAATTAGGGGTTGTTTTATGTATCTTTTTATAATAGTAAATGTGGGTAATTTCATATAAAATAGAATAGATCTAGTGACTATTATGGATGATAATCATGAGATTCTACCAAATTAAAGATCAGATATTTCTGATTATTATAAGAATTTCTAGGATTTATCTCTGTTTTCAAGCGTCTAGCGAGAATTAACGAGAAGAAGCCTTGTGGCGTCGAGGTGGGTAAATTTTTTGTAGAACATAATAGTTCCAGTGATTGTTATTGGTGATGATGATAAGAATCTACCAAATTACTGGCCAAATATTTATAATTATTGTGAGAAATTTTTTAAATTTACTTTTTCTCTTGCGTGTCTATATTAAAATAAATGTGGAAGTGCCATAAAATAACAATGACAAATGTCGAACAGATGGATTTCTACTTTTTCATTGTTGATCAAAATTGTGTCCTCTATTTTTATATATAATAACACATGCAAGTTGTTTCTTGGTGTGTTAGTGTGTCTCTCCTATTTTTTTTAATAGTTTAGCGTTCAATCTGATTTTTTTAATAATAGGTTAATGAATGATGTCTACTGCCATTAACGGCCAAAAAAAGTAACCGAAGTGGATGATAGATGCTGGCCAGGCGTACTTTTTAACGTATGAGAGAACGTGGCAGGTCAAGATTTTTACGTAATATCAATACAATATTGTTTTTGTTAAAATAGATTAACTGACCGTAAATATGATGGAATTTGCCTTGCCGTTGGAGATTTGACAACGTGCGGCTGATTTTTTTCTCTTCCAAACAATAAGATTTCGAGTAATCTTTTTATCATAAACAAAGTAGATCCAATGGCTATAGATTGCTAGCCTTAAACCCATTTCATGGTTGGATGTTTGTAATTAACGTGAGAATTTCTAGCATTTAATTTTTTTTCTTAGCGTGTCGGGTGAAAATTAACGTGGTGCCTCCGTTGGAGCCACTAATTAGCAATAGTAAGATAGCCCAACGACACTAACTAAATAAGGCACCAGTTGTGCTTGCAGGGCCTCTAGAGATGTATGTTGATAGCAGAAATTTACTACCTGATTATAATTGCATTTCAATAGATTGTTAGTTGGTGACTCATTCATATGATATGAGTGGTAACAATGAATTAATTGTTTCCGTATCTCTATTCTGACCTGAGTATAAAACAGTAGGCAATGGAGCACAAAACCAGTAGTTTTTCTGGCCACCCAAGTGATGTTGCTATGGAAGAGTAGGAGGCATGAGGAACACCTGCATTACAAGACAATTATTAAATGGTCAAAAAAATATTAATCCAGAACTGGCACCAAATCAAACACCACTGATCTTCAAAAGTTCATCGGATACACAATTAAGCCAAATCTAGAAAATGAACATACATGAATCTTCACAAATTTGGGGAAAATTTTACAAGGCAGAGGATGAAGAAGATAATCTCATCTATTTGCTTAGTGAGACAAAATACAACATTTGCGCATAATGGAAGTGAATTCCACATGTTACTTGGATGTATGTTGGGCTTGCTAAACCAGTTCAACAACATGTTGAACTTCTTCCCTTCCTCTCGTTGCTTGCAAATATGATCGACCCATTGAATAGAAGATACCACCTGAGTCACTATACCATAACAACTAGATTAGATGGACGATCAAGGACCCAAAAAGTGGATGGAAACTGTTTGTGAAAGGTTTTCACATACTAATCAGAAAAAGATTAAAATAAAAAAGTTTGCTGAGACAAGGCTTTTAAAAAGAATTTGCAAAAAATATTTATAAAAATAGATCATCCATGCACGTTTAAGACACGGAAAAGATAAAATATTAACACTTTTACCATATCTACAGTTTAACATGGTACATAGAGTTTTCTATGGAAAGAAAGTCCACCAAGACAATTATAAATGGTTAAAAAATATTAATCCATCTACACGTGTCCCCAATAAAAACAAATGTCAGATCTCAAAAAAGTTCATGGAGATACACAATTAAGATTTATCTTCAATGAACATACATGAATCTTCACAAATTTGACCAAAATTTTACAATAACTCATGGATAAGATAATCTCATCTATTTGCTCTTGAGACAAAATACAACATTTAGCAGCATAATGGAAGTATTGTACATGTTACTTGGATGTATGACCAAAGTGCACCAACAACAAACGTGAAAGTATTGACATAACTAATGCAAATATGTAACTGAATAGAAGTATTCTTCACAAAACCAGTAGTTTTAGGGCCCTTTTTCACTGGATTGCTTGTTCTCATGCATTGTCCAAATGAAACCCTTTTACTGTGGGGTAGAGGTGGGGCGTGTTGATTCTGGTGTTCTAGGTCATAGAAGTCTCCCAGGGGCTTGTCGAGTTAGTTTCTGTCCTTTTTTTCTCTGTTCTGAACTCTTAGAGGTTGATTAGAGTTTTCTGTTTTCTGCAAGGTCACACCTGCTTTAAACCGTACTTTGTAAAACGGGCACACTACCGGAAAACCTTGATCTACCGAGTGTCAAGTGATTTGTTGAGTGTCAAATCTCGGGGACTCGGCAAAGGGCCTCTTTGCCGAGTGTTTTTTTTTTTAGTTAGCATCCTAGAGGATGGGAGCATGTAGAACAGAGCAGAGGCAAAGGAAGAGGACGAGGGGGAATTATGAGTTTGCTTAGTTCATACACGATGATGCCCTCTGTATCCGCATGCAGGCAGGCGGTCGATAACAGCAGGCAGTGCGTGCGCTGGGAGCGTGACTCCACATTGGGGCGGTGAACTCTGGGTTGGCCTTCCGGAGCCTAGTTGCACGACGAGACATGTTTGGCCCAGCAGACTTCTTCTTCCCTTCTTCTGTTGCCCGCACTTGCTCAACTACGAACTCCTGATCGACTCATCAGTGCTCCCAGATACCTGAGTGCTGACACAATTTCTCACCGTCACACATTCGTGGTAGCACCCACCGCTCATCCAGTGTACGTCATACATAAGCATCCTCCGATCCGGCAAGCCGGCCGGAAACACACACAGGCTGGAACGGCACCGGCCGCGCGGATGTAGCGCATTCGCAGAACAAACCCGTCATGATCCTTATCTCCATCAGACCTGTGGAACCTCGAGAGTTCAATCCCATGCAAACTTGACAAATGTTCACTTTCAATTATGATATTGTCGGCAGTGTACAGGATGAAGCGCATTAGCTAACTCAATGGCATGAAGTCCTAGCTACATTCACGACTGTTCTGTCAGGATTTAGATCTAGAGTTTTCTACAATTGAGAAGTGAGAACTTCAATTCAATGTCGTGCACTACTTTATCTGAACTTGATTAGAATGGCCATCTAGCATCATGTATTAACCTGAAACCGAACCAAACAATGTGAATGAAAATTTACTCACATGCACTTATTTATCTGAATGTGAGTGGATGCTACACTCGATGCAGCGTAGTTAATGCGACAACATCTAACTTGACTGATAACTCTGAATAACTGTGTGTTGAACCTACCAAATTAAATAGTACATGCTTGCATACAGTTTGTAGATCAGCTTCGGTTAGCCAGAACCTAACAAGGCACCAGTTGTGCTTGAAGGGCCCCCAGAGGTGTCTGCTGGTACTGAAATTGATTTGCATTTACTACCAGACTACATTTCAATGGATTGCTAGCTGGTGACTCATTTGTATGTGGTAAGTTTTTTTTTTAGAAGGGCGGCAAAAGTTTTGCCGTATTTTTATTAGACGAGGAAAGGAAACAAAACAAGACGTGTTACAATAAAGAGGAAAGCAAACTAAAGGAGACCACTGACACGGCGTGTACACCGTCTCACCCAGCTAACAACACTAACTACCGTTGGGAACACTACTGACCACAAAGACCGAAGAACTGTGAAGGCACTACTACCGAAAGCATTACCTAACTTCCTCATATGATCTATTTGCCAGCTGATATTGGTCAATATCTTCCTTGCATAGAATAGCCACCTGTCTTGATTGCAAGGCTTTGTTCTGAAAGGTTCTTCTATTTCGTTCTTTCCAAATGTTCCACCAAAAAATAAATGATATAGCCATCGAAGTCTCTTTTCCGACTTGATTCAATCTTTGAACGGCATCTGCGCCAGAAGCTACATAGGGAGCCATCTGCATTTACTGAATCCAACACCGACAACCCAAACCATTGTTTCAAGATGGACCAGACCTGTTGAGAGAACGTACAGTCCTTACATAGATGCGTTGGGGTCTCTGGATCACATCCGCAGAGTTTGCAAACCGGATCATTGGGCCAATGTCGTTTCAAAAGATTGCTAGCAGTTAAAATTTTCTTGTGGAGCAAAGTCCAGGCAAAGAATCTGCACTTGGGTTCTGCCCTTGCCTTCCAGATCGGCATAAGTTTCAGTTTGCTGAAAATTCCCTGAAACTGAATGTTGTAGGCGCACTTTGCTGTGTATTCACCATCCGCTGTCCAACGCCAATTAAACCTGACAATGGTTTATTAAGCCCGGTTTTTGGTTTGGTTTTCTTTTTGTTGGCTAAAACTGAATGGTTTGGTTTGCCCTATTAAACTGAT
This sequence comes from Chrysopogon serrulatus, assembly GCA_015844335.1. Taxonomy (NCBI): domain Eukaryota; kingdom Viridiplantae; phylum Streptophyta; class Magnoliopsida; order Poales; family Poaceae; genus Chrysopogon; species Chrysopogon serrulatus. The sequence goes on from JADLZL010002246.1 coordinate 140,020, forward strand.
TTGGTTTGCCAATAATAGAGTTAATAATGAGTTTTTATTCTATATATTCAGCGCTTATGGCTAAATATAAACAATATTCAATAAATGTTAAAAATATATTTTAATGGGTTCACCAAGTGGTTTAGTTTCCGTGTGGATGATTGAAGTGTCTAGTTTGGTTTGGATTTGACTTTCAAATATATATGCTTTGGATTGATGCTATTTGTTTGGATCTTGGCCCACTGTCAGCTTTAACGCCAATAGATATTATCTTCTCTGTTGGCCTGAAGCTGAACTTGACCAACAGCTTCCCAAAGCGACACATATTCATGTATTTCTTTTGTTGTGTTAAGCGGTGTGATATGAGATATCCATCGATTGTCTTGTAATGCCTTTTTTACCGTGATGTTTTTCCTCTTTGATTTTCTGAACAAAGTAGGTGCTATATTCTTCGGAGCACACCCATCTATCCAAGACGATGTCCAGAAACTAGCTATCTCCCCATTGCCGATTGTTACCACTGTGGACGCCGCAAAGAGCTCCTTGTCTTTATAATCGCAAGGTAATTCTAGATTGATCCAGGGCCTGTCACGTTGCTTCCATTTTAGCCACAGCCAACGAAGTCGTAGCGCCCTTGCAAAGCGTTCCAAGTCCCGAATCCCCAGTCCACCTTTCTCCTTGGGGCTGCAGGTCGTCGGCCAGTTGATAATCGAGTGACCCCCATATACCTTATCTGGCGCTTCTCCCCGCCAGAGAAAACTACGTCTTAATCGATCAATTCTCTTTATTAGCCACTTTTGTTCTTCAAAGACAGTCATATGGTATATAGGTTGTGATGATAGGACGGTCTTAACGAGTGTCTCTCTTCCGGCCGTGGACAAGAACCTGCCCGCCTGACTATATTTCAATGAATGAATTTTTTCGATATCTCTAGCCTAACCTGAGTACAAAACAGAAAGGAATGGAGCAGAAAGTCAGTAGTGTTTCTGACCACCCAAGTGATGTTGCTACGAAAATTGTGTATAGAAGTAGGAGGCATCAGGAACACCTGCATTATATTTCAGTTAGGTGGAAGTAAGATATAAGAGAGGACTCGCACTAAAGCTAAGACACTCACTCGCCACTCCCCGGAGGTTCCGAGATGACTAGTCTGAGCCAGTGCTGAACTGTAGGAAACCCAAGCGTTACAGTGTTAGCCACCTATAGGATTGGGAGTATGTAGAACAGAGGAGAGGCAAAGGAAGAAGACAAGAGGGGAATTATGAGTTTGCTTAGTCCATACACGATGATGATTCTGTTACACGGGAGGAGACTCTCCTCTTTGTATCCGCAGCACACAGGCAGATAGTCGACCACGGCAGGCAGTGCGCACGCAGCGTGCGTGACTCCACATTGGGCCGGTGAGAACGCTGGTTTGGGATTCCTGAGCCTCGTTCCACCGACAAGACATGCATGCTTGGCACAGCAGACTTCTTCCTTTCCTCTGTTGCCTGCACTTGCTCACGTACGAGCTCTGATCGACTCTCTGAACGACTCATCAGTACTCCCAGTCCCAGATGCCTGAGTTCTGACACACATACAGAGTCTCTCGCCGTCACAGATTCGTGGCAGCACCGGTCATCCAGTACGTCGTGCATATTCATCCTCTGATCTGGCACGCCGGCCGGCCAAACACACACAGGCTCGCTGGAACGGCAGCACCGTGCGGCCAGTCAGCCACCCAATGCAAGTCCCCAAAATTACTGCATGCTGCTGGGGAGCACGGTGCTGTGCCGCGGACGAGCAATGAGGGAGAAGAAATAAACACCATACCAGGCATCCTAAGCATGAGCTCTTGCTTTAGCTTCTTCCTTTTGGTTCAAGATAGATGAATGCTTATTAATTCAATATTCCTAGAGGCTCCTCCACTCTTCTTCTTCTTTTTTTTTTTTTTTTTTTTTTTGTAGTAGTAGTAGGCTCAGGAGGGCACCAGGATTGCTCTTGTTACAAAGGATATAGTGAGGCATGGAGCCAGTGGGTGGGGATGAGGACAACTGTTCTATTGCTCTGTGATGAATGTTTAGGTATTACAAAAGTAATGTCGTGGTCACCATAGAAGGCCATGTGGCATTCATGTTTACACATACATCCTGTCATCTAATGGGTGATTGGTAGCACACAAAGACTGGATCGAAAAACGCTCAAAAGATGCCGTAGGGAAGTCCTTTCGTGAGAACGCCTGGCGAAGAGCCTCGCGAACAAAGTGGAGGCAGAGTTTAAGCATGACATGTACATGCACACCTTCTGTGGCTGCCGTCTCTATGCATTTTTGTTTGATTTAATTTGGTAGAATGACCATCTAGCATCCTGTATTAACCTAAAACCTGAATGCAAAAGTGATTGAAGTTTTACTCCACATGACATGCATGCATTCTCTTCAGTAGAGCCATGTGTCCGTGATCATGCATATGGAGCATGCACGCTGCACAGCCTCCATGCAAAATGTAGTTAATACAATAATCTAACTGGACTAATTACTCTGAATAACTGTGTTGAACTAATCAAATTAAATAGTACATGCTTGCATACAGTATCCAAATCAATGCGCCCACCGGGGAGGAGATAGAACTACCATAACTTAGGATATCGGACCCCGTGTTGCTTGAAAGCAACTTGATGACAAAGGCAAACCGAGTCGCGAGGTGCTGACCATACAGTGATTTGGTATCAGGATGTTCATTGTCAACAAATTTGCCGACAAAGAACGTGCTCATTTGACCACATTTGAGACATCCTGACTATTTTAGAATGGATTGCACGGATGGTGGTTGGTTTACTCATTCATATGAGTGAACCACCCAAAGCTTTATTCAAAGGGAACCATTCATATAAAGACCCATTTTGGTAAGTGCCTGAATATATTCAAATGAGCTTCAAATTTTTTGCCATGGCAGCTTTCCAGTTAGGATCTTTCTAACCTAAGTACGTGGGAATGGGAGATATGGGCTGCTGTGTTGTTGAGGATTGAGTAGTATTCTAGTAGTGAGCATATCGTGGGTTGGGTTTGAAAATGCCCGAGAAAGTTTGCATTGGATGATATTGTTAAAAAATTGTGTATAGAAAGGGGAGGCATCAGGATGAAGGTGATGTGGTGGTGTGGCATACATTTTAGTCGGGTGGAAGTGAATATAAGCTAAGGAGAAAAGGTTAAATAGCACAAGACACTCAGTGTCGCCTGGAAAGGGAAACGACTCTCATCAAACACGACATGACGAGATGTGATGACGAGTATGGAGATCAAGGCACCTATACGGTGATCACAGTTGAGGTTCCGGATTGGGATGGACATCCGGTCTCTCAGGTGACTGTAAGGCGCCACTAGTGCCGAACTAGGGCATAGCATGGAGAAACCCAAGCATTACAGTGTTCCATTTTGGGAAGAAGTGTATGGACAACCTACGGGATTGGAAAATATATAGAACAGGTTTGAAAGGCAAGAATGGGAGGAAGAAGAGCATGAAAGGCAATGAATTGTTCAGATTTTAGGAAAGGTATATGATCATGATTCAAGACAAGATAGTATTGATAACCAGAAAAAACTAGATCCGCGGAGAAGTCCAAACATCGACCACTGCAGTACAATTTGGAAGGAACATAGTGCGAATTAGACTCTGAAAAAGGCGCAGGCATTAGGCGACAGGCTTCACAGGTGGTGGACTTGGTGGGACTCCACATTGGGCAGGTGAATGCTTGGTTGGCCTTCCAGAGGGTAGAGCCTAATTCCACGAGTGGGAAACATGTTTAAAAACCCAAAGGCAGACTTCTTCTTCTGAAACCCTTCTTCCTCTGGGGTTAGGAATGACTCGCTCAGGCACGAACTCTGATCGACTCATCACCATTGCTCCCAGATCCGGAGGGAGAATTAAAAGAGGAGTGGACCCGGTGTTAGATGACAATCACCAGTTGTCCATGAACCGTCACACATTCGTGGTAGCACCCACCCACCGCTCATCCATGCCAGTACATGTACGTCATGCAGGCCAGCATGCCTCCGATGCGGCACGCCGGCCGGAAACCAACACACAGGCTGGAACGGCAGCACCGCGCGGCCAGGTGCCCCCCGAGTTCTGCCCATGGGGGCGCCGAGGACCGCCGTGCAAGGGCAGCCCATGTTATCGAGTGTTCTTAGGTAGGAGGCGGGCGTAGAGGAAGGTGCCGTCAACGTGATGGCGGGAATGGCTCAGAACGCCAGGCCGCTGTAGCATGTTGCACGGGGCCTGTCTCGAACGTCTGCCAGTGCTGTGATGTCCATATTTTCAAGCCGATTTGTTGCTGTCGGGTGTGCACCGCCGTGCTTCCGATGGGGCTGCAGTGCTGTGAAACTTTCAGTGTATTAGGCTGTACTGTCACCGAGGAAGCGCATCGAAGAAGCACCGATCCTTGTATCTATTCCTCAAGAACAATCAACGTGATGGGAGATGTACGGTTAGGACAAGTGGGAGGAACGGTGGGGGCGGTTGCAGGTCATCAGGAGGTGTGAACACTCAAGTTTTGGGGGCATCAGGATGTGAAGCAAGACAGACGGAGGGAGGATCGGGGAAGAAAAATCCTTGTATGTACAGAATGCAAATGAGAGCCAACAACTGTTCTATTGCTCTGTGATGAATGATATTACATCAGGGTTCCTTTGCAAATTACACAGGTGAACGTGGTTCTTGACCAGACTGCATCAGTTCAGGCCACTACGGCATTGTCTGTTTACACATACATCCTCAACAGTGGGGATGAGGATGCTCCAACAGGAAAAGTAATGTCGTGATAGAAGACCATGTGGCCTCATGGCGCGCTGTCATCTAAAACTGGGAAGTCAGAGCCTCAGAGGCAGAGTTTAAGCATGACATGTACATGCAACCTTCTGTGGCCGTCTCTATTTTGTTTGATTTAATTTGGTAGAATGGTCATCTAGCATCCTGTATTAACCTAAAACCGAATGCAAAAAGTGATTGAAAATTTACTCACATGCACTTCTTTATCTAAATTTGAGTAGATGCTACACTCCTCCATGCAAAATGTAGTTAATACAACTAGTCCATCAAGACGGGCTAAAAATTTATATACCGTTTAATATATCTAATAGTAATAATTTTATACTAAATTATATATTTTCTTTGTGTTTATTTTCTACAAAATACGTAATAGATACTTCATAGTCTTACCAGTTATTAACAAACTTATTAATTACCTTTTTTTGTAAGCCATTGATTTATATGTTTTCATCTATTTGTATTTTTACTCTCTATCAGATTGAAACCTTTGCAATTAACTATAACGGTCCTTGCCTCATTACATATCTTATGAAGTCAATTTAAATTATGATTTTCTAGCACTTGTTAGTATTGGTTCAAATATCATTTAAGTTGAAGCTCAGATTGTAGTATGGTATTACACTTGTTAAATTTGTTATAGCAATTACATTATCAATAGTGAAATAATATAATGTTTTGCTTAAAATATATAAAATTATTTAAAATTTAAAATAACAAACTATGAAATTAATTATCATATAGCATTAATATAATTTAAAGTGAATTGTCAATGTCATGTTTACTAAGTTTGTGAATTAAATATTTTTATTTTTTCAGAAATTAAAAATCGTGTATATATTTACTCAATATACATGGTCAAACATGACATATAATTATTTTATATTTATAAATAAATTAATAAATATATATGTATATGGATATCAATTTATTTTTTTTAGTAGAATATATTAGTGTTTACCTGTTAATTTGATGATATTTTTTATCTTTTATAATGACTTATAGATATAAATGTAAAGGTAATACTTTATATTCTCTTTCATAACAACATGTATAAAAGGTTGGATTAAATTTAGGATGCTATTTTGCATTAATTTTCATAATTATAAAGGTGGTAAACCATATATTTAAAAATCTTTCATAATGATAGATCGAGAAATCTAAATACAAAGCTAGATGGTTATTTTAAATTATTATTTCTAATATTAAAAGGTGAGTAATTTTTTGATACAATGGGAGGGGGTTATTTTGATTTATTTATCATAATAACAAAGTGGATAATTTAGATATAAATCTAGGGGGTTATTTTGATTTACTTTTCATAATGATAGATGTATGTGGGGAATTTGTATATAAATTTAGGGGTTATCTTAAATTATTCTTCATAATGGCAGTGGTGGGTAATTTAAATACAAAATTAGGGGGTTACTTTATGTATTTTTCATAATGGCAGGTGGGTAATTTTTTTTATAAATTGAAACATATCCGATGGCTATTATCAACTATGATGAAGTGTCTACTAAATTAAAGGCTAGATGTTTCTAATTATTTGGGAATTTTTAGAATTTATCTTTTTTCCTAAGCGCGTCTGGTGAGAATCAGCGTGGTGCTTCCGTTGGGGCCTCTAATAGTAATAGTAAGATAATCTAACTGGACTAATTACTTTGAATAACTGTGTTTCAAATTAAATAGTACATGCTTGCATAAGTATCCAAAAGCTCCGGTTAGCAAGAACTTAACTTACATATCGGCTTTAATTTAACAAGGCACCAGTCGTGCTGCTGGTACTGAAATTGATTTAGCATTTACTACCTGACTATATTTCAATGGATTGTTTTGGTTACTCATTCATATGAGTGTTAAGTGTGATTCATTCATATGAGTGGTAAGTGCCTGAATATATTCAAATGATTTTTTTCAGTCTCTCTAGTCTAACCTAAGTACGTATAAAACAACAAGGATAGCAGAAAGCTAGTAGTGTTTCTTGATGTTTACAAAAATTGTGTATAGAAGTAGGAGGCATCATTTTGCATTACATTTTAGTCGGGTGGAAGTAAGATATAAGCGAGGACTCGCAACAACTCGCCACTCCCACAGGTTCCGAGATGGCTAGTCTCAGGCGGTGCCGAACTTAGGAAAACCCAAATTACAGTGTTAGCAAATATATAGAACAGGCAGAGGCAGAGGAAGAAAGAGAGGTAATTGCGTTGCTTAGTTAATATATGATGATGATTTGTTAACTCTCCCTTCGTATCCGCACGCAACGCAAGCAGATGGTCGACCACTGCAACTAGGCAGTTTGCAGCGGGACTCCACATTGGGCAAACGCTTGGTTAGCCTTCCAGAGCCTAATTCCACGACGAAACATGTTTGGCCCAGCAGACTTCTTCCCTTCTTTTGTTGCCTGCACTCGCTCAACTACGAACTCTGATCGATTCAGTGCTCCCAGATACCTGAGTGCTGAACAATCTCTCACCGTCACACATTCGAATACCCACCGCTCATCCATGCCAGTACATGTACGTCATGCATAAGCATCCTCCGATTACACACAGGCTGGAACAGCAGCACCGCGCGGCCAGCCAGCCCCTTCTGCCCATGGGACGTACGCCGTCAAGTTCAGAGTGTATCTGCGTTTTAAGTGTCGAACGTCTGCCAGTGGTTTTGTTCGGCCGGGGCCTGCACCGTAAACCGTGGGGCTGCAGTGCTGTGAAATTTTTGTATTTGCTGTACTGTGTGCTTACAAGTAACAGAGTGAAACTGGATTCAGTGACTTTAGTTAGCTAAATCACAAGGAAACTTCGATCCTTGTATCTACCGTTCAACATCAATCTAAGGTACGGTTAGGAATTAATGCTTGCAGGTCATCCAGGCCCAGAACATAGCCTTTTTTCTCAGCTGTGAAGCAAGACAGACGGAGCAACAATAGTAGTAGCAGGAATTAATCAATTACTGAGATATACTTCAGTTCCCAGCAACAAACAATTTCTTGCCAGACTGCATATTGCCACAGATGCTACTATATAGTACAAGGAAAGTACAAGGAAAAAAAATAGTAGGCTTACATTGACAAGCAATTCACTGAGTACAGATTATCCAAATATCAGCCTTCATTTGATAAACTAGTCCATTTGCTCTCACACGGGCTAAAATCTTATAAGAGATAAGAGATATAGGAATTAGTTATTGTTTAATTTCTCTATGATAAATAATACTTATATTGAATTATGCTATTTTTCTTTTCATTCATTTTATATTGAATTATGCTATTTTTCTTTTCATTCATTTTTGAACACAATCAACACATCAGATACTTTTTAATGTCTATTTACTTGTGGTATAAACTTATCAATTATTGTTCGATGTGTTTTTTTCATCAATATATTATGACATCAACAAATCTAAGTTTTGATTTTCAATTATTGGGCATATTGATTGCTCCATAAGGATTTTAGGTCATTGAATATACTCTTAAGTATATTAGTAGTCTAAAGAGTCACTTTGAACTTAACTAACATTATTGCTTGAGATCAGTTTAGACCTTGATGGGAGATCTAGGTCGGATAGCTGTGCTAACCTCAAGAGGATATTATTATTTAAGCCTTATAATGACTTTTTTCACCTTAGAAATCTCAAAGAGTATGTTTACTAAATAACATAAGCAATCATTTGGATCTTACACCATGACACTTGAGGTAAGTGCTGATAGAGCTTGAATCTCGGACATGGGTAGCAGTGCTAATCTCTAAAGAATTTTAATACTTAAGTAGTATAATGTTCTAGTTTTAAGCTAAATTAATTTAAAAGGGTTAGGAAAAACATATGTACCTAGCACTGGTGTTCTCATACTTCTAAGATGATTAAATTTTTATATCAAAAAATTATATGTGCAGTTCTAGTTATACTATAAATATAAAGATATATTTAGTTAATTATATCAATATATGTAAATAAGCAACCTAAACAAATTATATTTCATGATTACTAAAATAATTTTAAATAATTTGTTAGTATCATTAGTGTATATATGAGTTTTTAAGGAATTTTTCTTGCTAAAACATAACATATGTATTTATCACTGATGCATGCTGACATGTCATGTATGCTTACTTCAATCAAATGTTAATATTAATAAAACATACATGTTCTATAATTAGTTAAACAATTTTTAATATAAGTTGTTGATAATTTTTAGATACAGATTTGCAAGGATATTTAATATTTTAAATAATAAAGTAAAAATTAGGTTACATAGATTATCTATCATAATAAGAGTACATCAGTAATTAGATATAAATTTTTGTTTTATATTATTTTAGTGCACAATAGTATAGCTAGGTAATTATTTCAAAATTAGAATAGATCTAATAGCTATTATTATTAATGGTGGTTTTGAAGAAAATCGTTAATGGTGATATGTTAAACGGAATTGATGATTAAATATTTGAATTTTTGTGAGAACTTTTAGGTTCTAGATTTTGTTTTCTTATTGTATCTCACAAGGACTAATTTGCTCCATTAGGGACATCTAGTTAGACTTTCTAGTATTTTTTTAGTGTGATATGTATTTAGTTAATTAAATTGAAACAAGCTCCCAAAGAGAATCGGTGGCCACCCAAAACGTGATCGATTTGCCGTTCAGTGGCTCAGATTTGTTGAATCAGATTTTATCAGAATCGGCTTCTTGTGCTTGTATGGCTTCTCCCGCTTCTTATCAGAATTCAGCAAAACGAATATATACTCAGCTTCAGATTCTCGTTCAGAAGGATCTCTTCCCCTTGTCTCTTTCTCACCTCGTCCATCTCTCCCTCTCGGAAAAAAAAGAGGCGGGCGGCGCACCGACCTCGGCGGTGGCCGGCCTCCGGCGTCGGCGCGGCCACCCTCCTTCTCCTCCTCACGCTCTCCCCTCGCGCCGCAAGGGCAGGACGGTAGCGGCCTCCGCTGGGCGCTGCGCTGGTGCACCGGGTGGCCAGCTCCGGCCGCAGGGGCCCCAATGGCCGCCATCCCCGGGCACGACGCGTGTCCCAGAAGGCCCTCCATGTGCTCGCCGGCATATCTCCCCCCTTCCGATGGGACATTGCCCCACCAGGCCGCATCTTCTCGTGTGCTTCATGAAACCCTAGGTGTGCACCGCTTCCTCTCTCTCTCTCTCTCTCTCTCCCTCCCGATGGTCTGCTGGTGCTTGCGGAGGTTCGTGTCCTAGGGTTTGCTGGAGTTGAATTTGAACCCAACCTTCTCGGGATTTTACTTTTTTTTTTGGTAGACCCCAAGTGGATGAGCAATGATTATAGTCCAGGTTTCAAGATGAAAAGGAGCGGCAGCAAAAGCTGCTCTCCCTGCTTCCTCTGAACACGGTGATGTTCTTGTTCTGTGCATCTACATACTGCATGAATACCAGCCTGAAAAGTATTCTTCATATTCATACTGTTGCTTTATATCTAACTGATATACTTAAAAGTCCTTAATGTTCATACGGATGATTTATAGACCTTTTCATGGATGAGACAAAAGGATCAACATAGATTTGTTTTCTTCCTTGAATACCATGTTTATCTAGGTGCTACTTACCATGTGTGGCATAGAGGAACAGAACTACTTATCTTAATGGCTGGTTACTATTTCATTGACCTTGCTGTATTAGGTTTTGGTTTAGCTCCATAAGAGATACGAACACCTGTTAAACCGGGTCATATTGCGTAGTTCCGCAGAACTTTGGCATCTTAGTTTCAGTACTGTATTCTCGGCATACATAGGAAATCAAAATGCTTGAATATTGCTCGGAGTTTCCTGGATACCCACCTTAATTATAAACTAAAAAAATGTTTCTCAAATCTCTTTCCATCCTTTAGTTTGGTATACATGATTATCTCACTTTCTTATATTGATTTATGCTGCTACTATTACTTATGGGAAGATAGTTCATGGCAGATGCTGTTTTAATTCATGGAGATGCTACGGTGCACATGCTTTTATAGAAAATATTTATACACGGTGGCCTCACCATTTTCAATTTTCCCGCATATTCATGGGAGATGCTCTTTTAATTGAAATAACTGGGCTATGCAGCAGTTTCAGCTTTATTTCTCACAGGATACCTGTGCCAATTAATATATACACCTTCCTACTATTTCCCTTGTGCTAAACAGCATGTGGGCTGTCACATGCCTTTGTTGGTGTTCATGCTGGAGAGTCAAACAGTTTTAAAATCAACTTCTAAGTTCTAAATCTTCACTTTATACTAAGAACTGCTTGCTTGTGTTTTTAAGGCTTTGTTGCCATCAATCTAAGTGTATCCTGCATTGTAAGCATCTGTGATAGGGGAAAAAAAGGGACTACTAGGCTCTCAATCCACAAACTGATTAAGGTTCAGCCTCTCATCCATAGATGATTGCCTTGTGTCTTAATCAATCAGGTAACTGTATTGCATCTTATATATAGAGTGAGGATATACAACCATACTGTTGGCATCTAGATCCTCATACAATTTCCATAAATATCTAAACTGACGTGCTGCTATCAGTTCATTTGATTTTATATTTGCATTGCAGTTCATGCCAATTTGTGATTATAGTATAGGTCGATACTCAAGATCTTATGAGAAATCTAAGTACTTGATACCCCAGGATCTTGATCAAATGATTATTGTTAGATTTCTGAGGCCTCTAAAATTATTAAGGTTTTAATCTCCTTTGGCTATGATCTGGAGGCCTTTGTCATTGGAGTCTTCTATGCCTATGATAATAGTTCACATATCATGTTGCAGCTGCATAGTGAAAACATCTTTGTGTTGTGCTTTTCCTTTCCCATTGCCCTTTTTTTTGTGATGAACCTCCATATTTTCTGGTTGCCACTGGCTGTGATTAAATGTGGCCTATGTCTGCTTGTGATTCTAATGTTTTTTAATCAAATTCTTTTCTCTAAACAGATGGTGATTTCCCCCCTTTTTTTCCTTTGTTTTTCTTCAATTGAATTTTGTTCAGACCACAGCTCCTACATAGCCTCACAATTTTGTAAATTTGATATATGTTTACACCTCAAAAAGGGCTGGAGCATGATACTCAGTTCCTGGAGCAGCCAACAGAGGACAAGAAATTGCCCTACAAGCTGCCTTACATTTTTGTGCTGAAATTTGTTCCAACATTTGCCAATTGCATATTGGTCTCTGCGCTTGTGCTTATTAATTAACTGTTGTCGGATGCTTACACTGCTTACATTTTGTCCTGTTTTCATGGTATATATGTTGATGCCCCATGTTTTGAAAATGGTTTCCTCAGCCAGTGCTTTTTTGATGATCGTCCGTAATTGGGATTGACTAGAAAAATTATAGGGCAAGGACCAAATGACAAGGTGATAAGCCAATTATATATGTCAGCAGGACACATATGAGGTACACACCATTAACCTGTCCTTAAAATAACTTCCTGTGTTCACTCCATCAGTATTTTCGTATTATGATATTGATTATTGTTAGATTTCTTAGGCCTCTAAAATTATTAAGTTTTTGTAATCTCCTTTGGCTATGATCTGGAGGCCTTTGTCATTGGAGTCTTCTATGCCTGTGATAATAGTTCACATATCATGTTAAAGCTGCATAGTGAAAACATCTTTGTGTTGTGCTTTTTCCTTTCCCATTGCCCTTTTTTTGTGATGAACCTCCATATTTTGTAGTTGCCACTGGCTGTGATTAAATGTGGCCTATGTCCGCTTGTGATTCTAATTTTTTTTAATCAAATTCTTTTCTCTAAACAGATGGTGATTTCCCCTTTTTTTTTCCTTTTTTTTTTCTTCAATTGAATTTTGTTCAGACCACAGCTCCTACATAGCCTCACAATTTTGTAAATTTGATATATGTTTACACCTCCAAAAGGGCTCGAGCATGATACTCAGTTCCTGGAGCAGCCGACAGAGGACAAGAAATTGCCCTACAAGCTGCCTTACATTTTTTGTGCTGAAATTATAGAACTTTAAGATTCATAAATTTATAAATACATATGTCTATAGATATCAATTTACTTTTAGTAATAAAATATATTAGTCTTTGCATGTGGATTTGAGCAATTTGTTTATCTGTTATAATGGCTTTTAGACACAAATGAACATCCATAGATAGGTTAAATGTAAATTTAGGACATTAATTAATTTACATTAACTTTTATAATGATAAAGGTGGGTAATATATAAAATTAATACCGTGTATTTTAAAATATCTTTCATAATGATAGATTAGGAATCTTGATACAAAGTTAGAGGATTGTTTTAAATTATTATTTTGAATAGCAAAAGGTGGGTAATTTAGATACAACATGAGAGGTTTATTTTGATTTATTTTTATAATAGCAATATGGGTAATTTAGATATAAATTTAGAGGTTATTTTGATTTATTTTTCATAATGATGGATGTGCATGGAAAATTTGTATATAAATTTAGGGAGTTATCTTGAATTATTCTTCATAATGGCAATGGTGGGTAATTTAAATACAAAATTAAGGGGTTACTTTATGTATTTTATAGTGGCAAGTGGGTAATTTTTTTTTATAAATTGTAACAAATTTGATGGCTATTATCAACTATGATGATTAGTGTCTACTAAATTAAAAGCCGACCGGATCTTTCTGGTGAGAATCAACATGGTGCCTCTGTTGGAACATCTAATTAGTAATAGTAGGATTATTGTGTTGTCTTTTTATGTACAGACTGGGGGTCCATAAAAGAGCAATGAGGGAGAAGAAATAAACACCATACCAGGCATCCTAACCATGAGCTTTCCTTTAGCTTCGTTCTTTTCATTCAAGACCGATGAATGTTTAATTAAATATTTTCCTAGAGCCTCGTCCACTCTTTTTTGTTTGGGTAGTAGGCATGGGAGGCACCAAGGATTGCTCTTGTTCAGAGGATAGTGAGGCATGCGCCACTGGGGATGTGGATGCTCTAACAGGAAGACTAATGTCGTGGCAAAACACCATGTGACTTCATCTCTAAAACCGAGAAGTCAGAGGCAGAGTTTAAGCATGACATGTACCTGCCGTGGTCGTCTGTTTTGTTAGATCCAATTTGGTAGAATAGCCATCTAGCATCCTGTATTGACTTGAAACCAAACCAAACAAAATGATTGGAGATTTACTCACATGCACTTCTTTATCTGAATTTGAGTGGATGGTACACTCCATGCAGTGTAGTTAATATGAGCATAATCTAACTAGACTGATTACACTGAATAACTATGTTGAACCAACCAAATTAAATAGTGCATGCTTGTATAGAGTTTCCAAATCAGCTTCGGTAGCCAGAACTTAATTTACATATTGTGCTTGCAGGGCCTGTCTGCCGGTACTGGAATTGATTTAGCATTTACTGCCTGACTATATTTCAATGGATTGTTGGTTGGTGACACATTCATATGAGTGGTAAGTGCATGAATATATTTCACTGAATTACTTCGGTATCTCTTGTCTAACCTGACTATAATACAACAAGGAATGGAGCAGAAAACCAGTAGTGTTTCTCGCCACCCCAAGTGACGTTGCTATGGAAATTGTGTATAGCAGTAGGAGGCATGAGGAACACTTGCATGAGGAACACTTGCATTACTGCTCTGCCTGGTGAAAGTAAGATATCAGCGAGGATTGATGCAGAATCAGACACATCCCATCGCCTCTCCCTGAAGGTTCTGAGATGGCTAGCCTCAGAAGGCGCCAAATTGTAGGAAAGTCGGAGCAGTAAACAACACCCTGGTCTTAGAACAAGAAACAAACTGTTATTCTTACATATAGATATAAGTCTATACTATACTGGGCATGTAACTTTAATTGCACTCGAGGTGAAAAAGAGAGGAGCAGTGAGATTTGTGGCAGTAGTTCGACTGTGCTTGACTTGCTGTGATTTGGGAAAAGAAACCACACAGATCCATGGGAGAACTGGGAGCTACTGCTTGGATTGAGGTGCAGGTATGCAGCTGCATGCCCTACAAGGAGCAACCGAGCAAAGGGAGAGATGTTGTTCAGTGCAGAGAGCTCTTCATCCGCCAATGCAAGCCAATATGGACTTATATCAATAAGACCATCAAAGTAAACCGCACTGACATAATCTCTTTCTCCACATGTATTTCTGAATTTTCACAGTTTACTTCACATATCGCACATTTCTCAATGCGATAAGCAACTACGTCAGTTCCTAAAACCCACTTAATTATATTTTGCAGGATGCCTTGTAATAACAAAAATAAGACCGTAATAGTTTTTGATTGCCACCAACTTAATTGGTTCAAGTAAAAAAGAGAGGACATTAAGGGCCATCCTCATTTTTTTTCTCTTTTGTCGAGCAGAACATGCGTGTTTTCATAATGGGCTTCTAAGTTCTAACTGGGCTGGGCTGCGAAAAAATGATAAAAACATGCATGTTTTCACAATGGGCTTCAGGGCTAGGTGGGCGATCTTGACAGCAGCCCAACTAAAAAGGTGTTAACTAAGTCCAATCACTACACTACTAAGTAATGGAACCAAACTTTTTTGTGTGACTTAATGGAACCAACATTTACGTCAATGTGATATTATTATACTGTTTTTTCTTGGGCAGACTTGGGGTTTCATAAAAGAGCAATGAGGGAGAAGAAATAAACACCATACCAGGCATCCTATGCATGAGCTGTTGCTTTAGCTTCGTTCTATTGGTTCAAAATATATAAATGTTTAATTCAACATTTCCCAAGAGGCTTCTCCACACTTTTTTTCTAGTAGGCTCGGGAGGCACCAGGATTGCTCTTGTCACATAGGATAGTGAGACATGGAGCTAGTGAGGATAAAAATGCTACAACAGGAAAGGTAATGTCTCGCTCAGCAGAATATTTTTTTTGCAAAAACAGAAAAAACCTTCTCCAATAGTTTCCCATACCAGGCTGCTATTTATCCTAAGTTGGAAAAAAGAGCCTCACAATATATATGTACGCTCGACTCCGCGCTTGCATCTGTCCGTATTAGAAGAGGTGGAAGGGCATAAACATAATTTTGTTTTAGCCCCAGGGTTCCTGATGTAAGTTTTTAAGAGGTAAAAGGACATAAATATATTTTTTTCTGTCTCAGGGTTCCTGATGTAAGTTTGATCTGTGGTTTGCAAGTGAATTATGCCAAACTATTGGAGATGGACTCTTTTTTTACTTGCCATACATTTTAGAAAGTTGCCAAATCACAAGATTTGCCAAGTGAATTTTAACAAACTCACGAAGATGAGAGAGAAAAATAGCCCAACGAACCTAACCTAACAAGGCATAGTTGTGCTTGAAGAAACTCTAGGGGTGTCTACTACTACTTGTACCGAAATTGATTTAACACTTACTACCTGACTATATTTCCATGTATTGTTAGTTGGTGACTCATTCATATGATTCATGAGTGGTAAGTGCCTGAATATTTATATTGCAAAGAATTGTTTCGGTCTCTCTAGTCTAACCTACTTATAAAACAGCAGGCAATGGAGCAGAAAGACAATGGTGTTTCTGGCAGCCCAAGTGATGTTGCTATGGAAACTGTGTATAGAAGTAGGAGGCATCAGGAACTCCTGCATTACAACTCTCTCTCGTTGAAGTAAGATATAAGCGAGAACTGGCGCCAAATCAGAGACACCCCGTCGCCACTCCCCAGAGGTTTGGACATGGCTAGCCTCAGGTGGCGCAAATCTGTAGGAAACCTGAGCATTACAGTGCTAGCAACTTACAGGATTGGATGTATGTAGAACAGAGCAGAGGCAGAGGAAGTAGACGGGAGGGGAATTGCGAGTTTGCTTAGTTCTCGACCGCAACAGGAAGTACACTCGTGGCATAACTCCACATTGAGCTGGTGAACGCTGGGTTGGGCTCCTTCCCCATGACATGTTCGTCCCAACAGACTTCTTCCCTTGCTCTGTTGTCTGCGCTTGCCCACGAACTCTGATCGACTCATCAGTACTCCCAATTGCATGCACCAGCCCAGAGGAGGAGATGTGCATTACGTTGTGAATCACTCAGTCTTAAGAAGAAACAGTACCTCTTCTAATTAAGAGGACTAATTCTTGGAAAGGGCCCCCTCTTCACAGGATTGCTTGTTCTCGATGCATTGTCCAAATGAAAAATAAGACCTATGACGTTCAATCCCATACAAACTTGACAGAATGTTCACTGTCAAGTGTCAAATATGAAAATCTCGGCAGTGTACAGGATGAAGTGTAGCCAGCTCAACGGCATGCATGAAGTCCTAGTTGCATTCAAATGTATTCAAAGGAAGGCACTTGAACCACTCTATGTACCTGTAGTACAACTATTCTGTCAGGCTTCAGACCAGAGATTTCTACAATTGAGAATTGAGAGCTTCAATGTCGTGCTGCGCAGCTTTGTGCACGGAATTGAATGGAGAACCTCCAGTCCCTGCCTGACAATGTGGCAATTGTGCATAAGGGCGATGACAAGTTTGCTACCTGATTGTGGTCCTCCTTGATGGCAATGCAATGGATCCACTCAAACCTATCGAGACACACCACACGCCAATGACCATCATCCTCTTCTTCGGTCATTAGCTAGCTAGAGAGAAGGAGCCATGGACATCAGTATCAGGAGTGCAAGAAACAACATACTGGCCATCCTGATAAGCCCAAAAGGGTTGAAAGCAACGTGACTCCCAATTGCACGACCTAATTAACCTCTTTTTTTTGTGCCAATAAAATTAAAAGAAGGAACAAACTGTCATTCATATGAGTGGTAATTGCACCAGTTCTGCTTACACAATATCTCCGAAGATGTATGGACCATAATTGATTTAATTGTATTTACTCCCTGACTATATTATGGATGGTTAGTTGGTGACTCATTCATATGAGTGGTTGAGTGGTAAGTGCATGGTGGAATCAAACATACCTCTTTCTGACCAGAGTACATATAAAGCAGTAGGGAACAGACCAGAAAGCCTGTTTTCTCTGGCTGCCCAAGTGATCTTTCTATGGAAATTGTTATATATAGGAGTAGGAAGCATCAGGAGCTATTGCATTACTATTCTCACAGATGGAATTACGTCAGATGCAAATTGTGTGTAGGAGTAGGAAGCACCAGTGTCAGGAGTGCAAGAAACAACATACCGGTCTTCCTGAGAAGCCCAAAAAAGTTTAGATTAATTAAGGTGACTCCAAATTGCACGTCGTACGTAGGCCCTTTTGTGCCAATAAACAGAAGAAGAAACAAACTGTCTTTTCTAGGGGAATCCAACATTTACATCAATCTGATATTATTGTGCTGTGTTTTCTAGGGGAACTAGGGGTCCATAAAGAGCAATGAGGGAGAAGAAATAAAAATCGTACTAGGCACCCTGAGCATGACTCTTGTCTTAGCTTCGTTCTTTTGGTTCGAGATAGATGAATATTTTCAATATTTTCCTAGAGGCTCCTCCACTCTTTTACTATCGTAGGCTTGCGAGGCGCCAGGAAAGCTCTTGTTACATGCATGGGACAATGATTAGGCATGGAGCCTGTAGGAATAAAGATGCTCCAACAGGGAAAAGTAATGTCTAGTCTGCAGATGACCACGTTCCTTCCTCTAAAACCGAGTTGTCAGGGCCTCAGGGGCCGTGTTTATGTATGACATATACGTCCACCTAGTGTGTGCTGTCTATTTTGTTAGATCCAATTTGGTAGGATGACCATCTTGCATCATGTCTTAATCTGAATCTGAACCGAGCAAAGTGATTGAAAATTTACTCACATGCACTTCTTTGTCTGAATTTGAGTGGATGCTCACTCCATGCAGTGTAGTTGTATATGCACAATCTTACTGGATTACGCTGTATAACTGTTGAACCAATCAGATTAAATAGTGCATGCCTGCGGACAATTTCCAAATCACCTTCGGTTAGCCAGTACTAAATTTACATATTGGTTAGAAAAATAGCCCAACGAACCTGACCTAACAAGGCACCAGTTGTTTTGTGCTAGCAGGACCACTAGAGGCGTCTGCTGGTACTGGATTTGATTCAACTTTGACTGCCTAAATATATTTCAATCGATTGTTAGTTGGTGATTCATTCATATGCTTGGTAAGTGCCTAACTATTTTTTTTTTTTTTTGAAAGGAGTGCCTAACTATATATTTCAATGGATTGTCTCGATCTCTCTAATCTATAACCTGCTTATAAAACAGCAGGGAATGGAGCAGGAAGCCAGTAGTGATGTTGCTATGTGTTGCGATGCGCTACCGAACGATGGGCGGAGGCACACTCTCAGGATGAGGACCTCCGCCAGAAATGGGACCCTCAGTCAGTGAGAAAAAACCAGTTCCAGGCTGGTACAGTATGGTGAGTGGGGAAATGAATGACTTTATTAATTTTTCACCAACCCTTTCAACAGTACTGAGATCCTCCTTTTATAGGTGGCTCAGGTACAGGTTCTCCTTCTACATTACATCTTTGCCCTTCTAACCCTAGGGGCATTTTGGTCCCAGCCCTGACCGCTATCTTTGGCTGCAGGGGCTGCACCGGCATTTCCTCCTCCATGCCATGGGCTGGGCCGCATTTAGCTTCAGTATGATCCGCTGTTGTTGGGCCAGGACCCGGGTAGGAGGTCGGGGCCTTCGCCTTCATGCCGTCGTTGAGCGCTGGTGGTGCAGGATGAGGGCGACCTCCGCCCCGGGGCTGCGCCCAGGCGGAGGTCCGCATCTTCGGAAATTCCGTGGCGCGCGCACCGACCTTCGCTGATCCTCCGCCTCATGTAGGCTACCTCAGCCGAACCTCCGCCGTACGTAGGCTACCTCCGCCGAACCTCCGCCGTATGTAGGCTACCTCCGCCTCATGTAGGCCATTCCCTGAAAACACAGCCAAAGGGACAAAGATGGAGAGGAAAAGTGGAAGCTAGCTTCTTCTTCTTTGGGCCTTCGCACGGGAGCGGAGGTTGGGTAGGTACTCTCCCCCAACATTTCCCCCCTAGAGCACTTGGGCTGGCGCAGGTAGGCCAAAGTTCTCTGGTAACTATCCGCTGCTGAGGCGGAGGCCCTTTGTCCTCCCCCCCTTTGGTCTCCGTGCACTTGCCCACGTGTCGCCTCTGGTTGGTGCGTCGTGCGACGTGACATGATTTGACGGTTTGTCTTCCGCCCCTCGGAGGCCCCCCCCCCTGGTGCCTATATAAGGGGTCTCAGTGCTACGCTTACCGTACACCAATTATTCTGCCTTCGCTCCCGTCAAAGTTGTGGCTTCCGAGTCTTCTCTGCCTCCGCTTAGGGTCTCCTTCTCGGGTCCCTACTCTCAGCTGTTGCGTGTTAGAGCCAGCGGTTGGGCCCGTCGCTTTGAAGCTTGCATGGTTGATAGCGCGAAGGCCAAGGAAACTGAGGAAAGCCTTTCAGGCGTGGAAGCTTCGCTGTCTGATCTGGTACCTCCGAGTCCCCCTTTAGAAATGTCGGGCAAGAACGAGAGGATTACCTACGAACTTGGTCGCAGTATTGTTAACCAAATGATGATAGATCACATGGTCAGTGAGGGTTGGTTTGAGAAGGATAAGGTAATTCTTCCTGGTTTGGAGACTGTTCCCGAACCTCCTGGCAAGGACTATGCGGTGGTCTTTCGTGATTTTTTCAACTGCGGCCTTCGCTTCATTCCTCGCCGGTTCTTTAGGGAGGTCCTGGATGAGTTCAATGTGCAGATTCATCAGCTGACACCCAACGGCATTGCTGCTCTCAGCAAGTTTGCTTGGGCGTGCGAGTCTTATGGTGCTGCGCCCGACATTGACAGCTTTTGCCAGCATTATGAGTTGCAAAAGCAGTACAAGAAGTTTGACGGAGCTGTCTGTCAATATGGTAGCTGCTCGTTCTTCCCAAAGCGCAAACAGGTTGAACCAGTGCGAGCTTTCTTCGCCAAAAAGAACAAGTGGGATAAGGATTGGACTTTGAACTGGTTCTATGTGAGGACTCCTGGATATACTGTTGAGGAGGATGACGGCAAGAAGGTTACTCGATATCCTCTTGCCTCAGTGATGACGCCGTTGGAGCCGCGCTACTCCATTCCTGCTCCCTCTAAGGCCACCGCTTCTCATGTTGCGTGCAACCGGGCCTTCGCACTTGCCTGTCGATATTCCGGAGGCCGTGATTTGGTTGAGGAGATGGTAGCAGCCAACTGCTGGCCATTGGCTAAGGTCAAACCTTCGTTCCGCTTGGATAGAGTCCAACTTCCTGTCTTTGGTGACGCTGGTGGCGTCCCATTCCCTCGTTTTGGTTTGAAGCGTCCGGAGAACAAGACTGACGCCGCCTTCGTTCGTGAAATTGAGGCGAAGGCTCGAGAGATTGTTGGAGAGATTTCAGACAAGGAATACCTTGCCCGCCGGGCGGAGGCTGGCAATATGCCCCGACTAAATCGTGTCTTTGAAGAGATGGGAGTTACGTATGGTGACCACCCTGTTCCTGCGAAGCTTATCGCAGCGATCCGTGACAAGGAGGCTGCTGCTGCTGCTGCGGAGGCACGTCCGGGCGATGCTCCAAAGCCCGCGGCTCGGAAACGCCGTGGGGCTTCTTCTGGTGCCGGTGCAGGTCGTGGGAAGAGGGCCCGTTCTTCTGCTCGCAGCATTGAAGCTTCGGAGCCTGCGGAGGCGTCGGAGCCTGTGGACGTGTCTGCTGGTCAGGCTGCATCCAGCAGCTCTTCTGGGTCAGCTGCTACTTCTCTGGCCCATCATGATCGTGGTGATGAGGCGAAGGCCATGTTGCAAGCTCCCCCACCTCCAGAGGAGCGCGCCCCTTCAAAGAAAGCGCCGGTTGCAACTGCAAGGGCATCGGCTTCTGTCGCTCCTTTTGCCAGTGTTCTAGGAGCTTTCTCTGATGATACGGAGGACTCAGTTCATGCTAGTGTCAGTGCTGGTGGTGATGCGGAGGTTGTTCCTCAAAGTTCGGCGCCCAAGCCTGCGGGGGCTTCACCTGCGCCCGACGGTGGTCCCGCTCCGGAGGTTTCTCCGGTTCCTCCGCAGGTTGCACCAGTGCCTCCGCTGTATCAGGGCGCACCTGCTCATCCTGCTGCTTCGGAGGCCTCTGGCGCTGCTGAAGCCGGTGCAGACGCTTTATGTAAGCTTCATATCTCTACTTGTTGTTCTGTTTGTTTTTCTTGGCCATGTTATGACGTTGCTCAGTGGGCCTTGCCCAAGTGCTTGCGAGGGATAGCGAGGCTGCTCCTCATATTGATATGGGTCGAATAGGCCTGGATCAGACTCCTCCGGTGCATCCCACCTTTGCTGGTACTTCATTTGGTGGCTTCGGCGGCCCTGGCGAAGGTTGGTGCCTTATTCTTGTGTTGTCGGGTTGTTTCTGCTATTTTTTATATTGCGTACCTTTGGTTCACTCGATGCCTTCTTTGCGCAGCTGATTCTATGCAAACCCTAAGTGGGTGGAGCTCTGCCCTCCATAGCCTGCACCAGCAGCTTGGAGGTTTGATTTGTCTTTTTGATTTTTGTTTGTGTCAAATAATTTTTCTTATTGCCTGAATCTTTGTTTGGCATCAGGGGGCACTCGCAGGTACCTGGAGCGGTTGGACTATTTCAGCCTTCTGAGGCTGAACCTCGAGCAGCAGAGCGTGGTTTGTGTTCTGCTTTGCTTGTAGTTTGACATCTTTGTTACCTACTTTTTGGCTTGGCTAGTTTATCTGAGTCTTCGTTTCTCCTGCAGAGTCATCACATTGCGGAGGCTATGGAAGCTCGATGCTCGCACGAGGTGTTGAAGCGTGACGAGGCGCTGGGCGCTCTCAAGGAGGAGGTTGAGACTTTGAGTGCCGAGAAGAAATCTTTGATTTCTAATCTTGCGGAGCTTCGCCCATTTAAGAAATCTTCTGAAGAGCTTGACGCGAAGCTCAAGGCGACAGAGAGAGAGCTTGCTAGTGCCCAGTCAGCCTGTTCTTTGCTGGAGGAGAAACTGAAGAAATCAAATGATGTTAACGCGAACCTACGCACGGAGGTTGAGAGTGAGAGGCGGTCCTCTGAGGTCTTGAGGAAACAAGTGGAGCTGCTTCAGAAAGAGCTTGACGATACAAGGGGGGCTGCTTCCGCCGTGGCCGGTGCCTATTCTGATGCGATACATCGCTACGGTGGTGTTGCTCCCCCCTTGGCTGACGATGCCTCTACCTCCGATATTATGGATTGGATGCGCTCTCGGATTTCCCAATTTCCTAAGTTTGCGGATGGATTGGCTGACTTTGCTGCCCTTTCTTGTGCTAAGAATTTTATGAATGCTTTGACGGAGGTCGGGTGCGACCATCTTCATCTTTTGAAGGGCAAAGCCACTTACACTGATCCAAAGGATGTTCTGTGGGCTAATCTTCGCTCGCCTATGCGCGTTGTTCGCGATTTCATGATGTATTGCTGGAGTCGCTTTGGCCGCAGCTATGCTCATGACATTGCCAGGGAGCGCAATGCGGAGGTGAGTGTGGTTTTCCTTGTTGCCGTTGTTTGGTTTGCTCCTTTAGACTCTCATCATTCCTTGCTATTTTACCTTGTTTAGGCTGAGGCTCAGCGAGCGGCGAAAAAAGACAAGGAGCTGAAGGCGTCCCGGCCGGGGCCCTCTCGTCGTGCTGAGGAGGAGACCGCCGATGATGCGGAGGTGGAGCATTAGGCGTAGCCGACCCTTAGACTTTTGGTTGTGCAGTTTTAGTTAGTCTGGCTTATGGGTATAGGTTGATGGGTGAGCTTTATCTTTTATTTGATACTCTTTTTAATTTTAAATTGCCTTGCGCAGGTGACCTTGTCGGGGCCTGCGCAAGTGCTTGATGTACCTCCGCTAACTATGATGAAGGACGGAATATATGTCAGTGGGCGGATGCTTGACTGTTGGCCCGATAACAATGTTAACGATATGTTCGATTTTGTCATTGAGGAGCTTGGAGCTCCGCGTAGTGATTTTATACGCTCTTTGGCCTGGCGAGGTCCTAGTACTCCTCCTTAACTTGCTTTGACCTTTGACATGTTTTTATGCTATGTGGTTTGTACCTCCGCGTGTTTTGTTGTTGTAAAAATTTTTTTTAATTTGTGGAATACGATATCCTTATCATATATGTTTGGAGTGTTGTATTGATGTCAAACTGAGAGGGTGCTAAGTTGTACTTTGATATCTTTATTATTAATAATTCTGCCTCCGCGTTTACATTTGCATATGCCATGTATGTTTTCTGGTCATACATATCCTGCCGGTTCGGCGGCTGTTTGTGATCAAGTTGCGGTTGTTGAACTCATGCTTGGCCCTTTTGTTCCGCCTGAGGCAGGAGCTGGAGCTGCGCTTGAAGGTGCTGAAGCTGTGCTTGCACTTTCACGTGTTTCCTCTCAACGGAACCTTCGCACAGCAACGTGTGCTTGGTTCCCGGTATGTTTAGTTGGCGCAGGCTCTTGGTTTGTCTTTGCTTCTTCCCCTTCAATCTTTACAAATTTTTGCGTGGTATCGTACGGCCGGCGGAGGTAGCGTTTAGCTGGGAGTTTTTGAAGTAGGACCTTCGGTTGCGGGGGGATGTTACAAGCTTTTGCGTGGTATCTCCCCCCGCTTCTAGGCTCTGGTTCTGCATATGAGTGCCACCCTGCTTTGGTTACAAGCTTTTGCGTGGTACCAGCTATTTTTTGTGTTGTGGGGAAACGCCTGCTTCCATCTTTCTCTCTCTTTCCTTCTCCTTTTCTCTGAATGACCCTAGGAGGCTGGGGGGATGTGGCTTTTTATATGGCCTCAACTCATAATTGCCATTGATCTTTTGGTGGTTGAGGTTGTTGAGATTTTGCTCTACTGCGATTAGGTGGCATTTAATTTTGGTAGATGGTGTGCAGTCTGGCATATAGTTCATTTATTTTTCCGTTTTGTCGTCCTTCGGCTTTCGGCGGAGGTTATACTTGGTATTGACTTAGTGTCTGGAAGTTTGGCGTTTTGCGGAGGTTTTTTCTGATTGCGGCCTGGTGCCCGTACCTTTGGCAGGGTCTTTTTCCAGGTTAAGTGGTTTTTTTGCGGAGGTTTTTTATCCTCGTGCCCATACCTTTGGCAGGGTCTTTTTCCAGGTTAAGTGGTTTTTGCGGAGGTTTTTCGATTGCGGCCTGGTGCCGGGGGCGGGGTCTTTTCGAGGTTAAGTGGTTTTTGCGGAGGTTTTCACTGCGCTATCACGGTGCCCATACCTTTGGCGGGGTCTTTTTTCAGGTTAAGTGGTTTTGCGGAGTTTTTACACCGGTTTACCTTTTCAGGTTAAGTGGTTTTTTGCGGAGGACGGTTTAGTCCGATTGTTTTGGCGGAGGTCCGATTGGGCGTGGGCGTGCCGGCATCGTCCGATAGGTCCTCTGTTTTCACCTTATCGGTTTGTCGAATGTCTGCTGCCCCGGTGCTGGCAGCTTTTCGACTCTTTGCTTGCGTAGTACTGTTATCTAGGGGGAAGCCTCTTTATATTTTTAGAGGTTGTTTACAAAGGTCCTGCCTCGTTAAAAACCTCACCTCCGCTTAGGAGTCCCCTTGTGAGGAAAAGAGTGCAGGCCTTTCGCCAACCGGCGAAGAAAAAGGAGAAGAAGAAAGCTAAAGAAAGAAAATAAGAAACCTTCGCTTATATCATGCGGAGGTCCTCTTACATCATATGTAGTATTTTCTGAGGTTCGCGGTGTTCCAAGTGTGCGCGGAGGTATTGCCTTCGCTATCTTCCAGTCTGAATGCTTCTTTGTTTGCGGTTTGCTTTGCTATGAATGGTCCTTCCCATTTCGGCTGCAGCTTACCCACGGTGCTGGCGTTCGGTTTCCTTCGCAGCACCAGGTCTCCATCTTCAATGAGCCTTTTAGTTATATTTTTATCTCTCCATGCCTTAGTTTGGTCCTGGTATCTTATGATGTTGTTGAGGGCCTGCAGTCTTTCCTGTTCTATTCTTTCTTTGGAGCATGCCTCTTCTTCTGTGGTGTTGCTAGTTGCGCGGAGGCTTTGGTGTTTCACCTCTTCCGGGGTCATTGCTTCTTCTCCATACATAAGTTTGAAAGGAGTGTAACCTGTTGTTCTGGTTGTTGTGGTATTATGTGACCAGACTACTCTTGGTAGCTCTTCCGCCCATTTTCCCTTGCGCAGATTGAACAGTACCTTAGAGATTGCTGAGAATATTTCTCTGTTTGCCCTTTCCACTGCACCATTTGACTCTGGGTAGTACACTGACGCGAAGGCTAGTGTTGTGCCTATGGTCTTGCAATATTCTTTGAATTTGTCTGAGTCGAACTGCTTGCCATTGTCTACGGTTAGCACTTTTGGGACTCCGAATCTGCATATTATGTTTTGCCAAAAGAATTTCTTGACTGCCTCTGAGGTTATTGATGCTAGCGGCTTTGCTTCTATCCACCTTGTGAAGTATTCCACAGCTACTACTGCGAACTTAAGCCCTCCTTGAGCTGGCGGCGGCGGTCCTACCAAATCCATTCCCCCATCGTGCAATGGCCAGACTGGTGGTATGGGCTGGAGCTCGGCTGACGGCGAAGGTTGCTTTACGGAATACATTTGGCAGGCTTCACATGTTTTGACTAGCTCTTCAGCGTCCTTTGCATGGGTTGGCCAGTAGAACCCTTGCCTCAAAGCCTTTGCTGATAAGGCCCTTGGCCCTATGTGAGACCCGCAGGTTCCTGCATGTATCTCTTTTATCAACTCTTTACCTTCGCTTCTGGATACACATTTGAGCAATGGCTGAACCACCCCTTTTTTGTATAATTTTTTATCTAGTAGCACATAGGATCTTGCTCTGTACTTCATTCTTTCTTTGTCTGCCTTTGACTGTGGGTTGAATGTCCCCTCAAGCATTTGCGCTATTTCTGTCCGCCAGTCTTGCTCTGATGTTGCTAGTATGTGCCTTTCGAGTGTTTCTCTAGCGGAGGTTGCAGGTTTGCTGATTTGCTCGTAGAAGGTTCCCTCGGGCATTTCCGATTATTTCTTTTGCTGCCTTCGCTATCTCGTCCCGCCTGTGTTCTCCCCCTTGGGATGTGTTTTAGGGTGAACCCCTGGAACTTTCTTTCTAACTTTCGTACTTGCTCAAGGTATCTTGTTAACTGTGGTTCTCTGGCCTGGTATTCTTTCTCGACTTGTCCTGCCACAACCATTGAGTCTGTTTTCACTAGTAGCCTTTGGATCCCCAAGGCCTTTGCCTTGTTGAGGCCTAGGATGAGTGCTTCGTACTCGGCGACATTGTTTGTTGCTTTGAAGTTCAAACGGGCTGCGTACTTCATCTTTGCTCCGGTTGGGGATATTAGCACCACCGCTGCCCCGGTGCCATTTACTCCCCAAGCTCCATCTGTGAATAGTGTCCAAGTTTGTTCAGATAGGTTATGTAACCTTCGCGGCGAAGGTGTCCAATCTGCCATGAAGTCTGCCAGTGCCTGAGATTTGATTGCTGTTCTTGGGACATAGGCTATGCAGTATTGCGATAATTCTGTGGCCCATTTTCCAATTCTGCCGGAGGCTTCCTTGTTGTTGAGTATCTCTCCCAGGGGTTGTGTCGAAGGTACTATTATTTCATGGGCTTGGAAGTAATGCTTGAGTTTTCTTGAGGCGGTTAAGATGGCGTAGGCCAGTTTTTCTGCTTGAGTATAATTCAGCTTGGCTCCTGCCAGGGCTTCAGAAACATAGTACACTGGCTGCTGGTTCCTTTGACCTTTGCATTCCTTTTCCTGTGCCAAGACCGCACTGACCGCGTGATCTGATGCTGCCACATATAAGAGTAATGTGGCGTCTTGCTCTGGTACTGTGACTTTCAGAGTGTTGGCTAAGTATTTTTTGAGGTCGTCAAAGGCTTCAGACTGATCTTGGCCCCACTGGACTTTGTCGGAGGTTCTGAGTGCTTTGAAAAATGGTAGGCTTTTTCTGCCGACTTTGAGATGAACCTGTTGAGCGCTGCTATTCTTCCTGTGAGCTTCTGCACTTCCCTTTTGGTAGTTGGTTCTGTCATTGCTAGTATTGCCTGCGTTTTTTCTGGATTTGCTGTGATTCCTTCCGGCCCTACAATACATCCCAGTATCTTGGCTTGGCTTACTGCGAAGACACACTTCTCCGGATTTAGTTTTAGGCCTGCGCTGCGGAGGTTAGCGAAGGTCTCTGCCAGGTCACTGATGTGCTCTTTCTTTTCTTTGCTCATGACTATGATGTCGTCGACATATGCGATGACGTTTCTTTGAAATTGGTTGCCTAGCACTTTGCTTGTCATTCTTGCGAAGGTTGAGCCTGCGTTCTTTAAGCCTTCTGGCATTCTGAGGAAGCAGTATGTGCCAAAGGGGGTTGTGAAACTTGTCTTTTCTTCATCCTCTTTATTGAGCCAAATTTGATGGTACCCTGAGAAACAATCGAGGAGGGAAAATCTTCTGCAAATTGCGGCCCCTCGTCTGGGAAGTATCTATTCTTGGTAACTGGAACGCATCTTTTTCTCGCATGCTTTGTTTAGGGTCGTGAAGTCTATGCACATCCTCATCTTGCCATTGCTCTTGGGTACTAGCGCAACGTTTGCTAGCCAGTCAGAGTACTTGACTTCCCTTATTACCTTCGCGTCTAGGAGTCTCTGCACCTCCGCTTTAGCTGCCATTATCCTGTCTTCGGACATTTTCCTTTGTTTCTGCTTTTTTGGTCGGGTGCCTGGGTTAACATCTAAATGGTGCTGTATGATATCTCTGGATACTCCCCGAAGGTCTTCCATGAACCATGCAAAGGTGTCTTTGTTCTCCCTCAAGGCTTGCATCAGCTCTTTTTCTTCTTGATCTGTCAAATTTGAGGCTATTGTGACTTTTCTGTCAGGCTTGGATCGTTCCAACCAGACTGATTTTGTTGTTTTTTCATCTTTTCTTCCGGCTTTGAAGCTTGTCTTTCCTTTGGGCATGTCCGGAGGTTCTTCCCTGCCTGAAACGCCTGATTCCACAGAGTTGACATTTCTACTTGAGCTGTGTATCATTTTTTCAATGTTTCTTGCCTCTTTCTGGCTTCCATGGATTGTTATTATTCCATGCAATGCTGGTAGCTTCATGCAGAGGTAGCCCATGTGGACTGCCACCCCAAATTTGTTAGAGAAACCTCTGCCCAGAATAGCGTTGTAAGGGTAGTTGAGGTCGACGACATCAAAGGTTATGTATTCTGTTCTGGCGTTATTTTGATCTCCGAAGGATACTGGGAGTGCTATTTTTCCTAGTGCTTCCACCCTTCTTCCTCCGAATCCGACCAAGTGGGATTCGAAGGGTGTAATTGGTTTCTTGCCAAGCTGCATCTTGTCAAAGGTGTTTGCGAACAGTATGTCCGCGGAGCTTCCTGAGTCCACCAAGATTCTTTTTATTTCCCATCCTTGCTACGTTTGTTGTTATCACCATTGCGTCGGTGTGAGGGTAGCTTTCAAGTTTTAGGTCTTGCTCGTGAAGGTTATTGGCACCCTGGACCATTCTGTCGCTCTTATGGGACCTTGAACTGCCACATTGTTTACTAGGCGGAGGTGATCCTTTTTTTGTTTTTTGGTCTGGAATTCCATTGCCGAGCCTCCGCTAATTGGTAGTATATGGCCAATGGTTGGCAGTGGGTTATGGGGGTTGTGTTGGTTTTCTGGGTTTGGCTCTTGTTTTGCTTGAGGCGAAGGCTGTATTTGTAATTTGTGGTTGAAGTGCCGGAGGTGGCGGTAGAGCTTCGTATGTTCTGTTTCGGGGTTGGGTATCTAGATAGGTTATGTTGGGCGGCTTTGGGTGGGTATAGGCTGGTGTTTGCTCTAGTCTGTATTGGCTGGTGTTTGGCGTTGTGGCCGCATGCGGAGGTATCGACGCCATGCCATGCAGGTGGCTTGGGAAGTAAGGCGCGCTAATGTTGAGGGATGTATCTGGGTCTTTGTTTAGGGCTGGGTATACTGGGCAGTATTGGTTTTGCCAGCTTGGTGCGGAGGTATGGTTGACTTCCCTTACTTGCTGGGGCGCCGGTGCCTCCGCTTCTTTCCTTCTCTTCATCCTCTCTTGGGTTTCTTTTGCCTCCGGACATTCCTTTGTGACGTGCCCTTTGTCTTCCCCATGGAAAAAACAATACGGCTTCTTTCTGTTGTTACTGGAATTGCTATTCCAGTTTCTTCCTGTGTTTTGTCTCAATTGATTTCTAGCGGGCTGCGGAGGCGCCGGTGAACCCGGGCCGTTGGCTTTCTTTGAGATTGTTGGTCAATACCCATTACTTGTTTGTTTTGAGGCTGCTGCTGTCTGTAGCCTTTGGTTGGATCGGCCGCTTGCCTGTTGGTGTTTTGAAACTGCTTGTATTGGTTTTGTTCCTCCACCCTCTTTCGGAGGTCGTTGTCTGATTTGCAGTACTTTTCGAACTCTGAGTATAATGCTTCCATGGTTTCAGGCTTCTCTCTGGCCAGATGTGCTGCGAACGGGCCAATCTTCAGTCCTTTGACTGCTGCTTCTATTGCTACCTCTTCTGGTACATTTGGAGCCTTCGCTTTTAGTTGGACGAAGCGCTGGTAGTATTGTCTCAGTGATTCATCTTTTTGCTGCTTGCAATGAAACAGGTCTGAAGCTGTCAGTGACTCACTAGAGAATCCTTTGAAGTTGGTCATGATTTTGTCGCGGAGGTTCTCCCACGAGTAGATTGAGTTTGGCTTGAGCATGGAGTACCAAGCAAGTGCATCCCCCTCGGCTGCAATGACAAAGGATTTGGCAAGGACTGTATCATTCCCCCCTGCGGAGGCTACCGCTGCCTCAAAGCTCATGATGAACTGTCTGGGGTCTGTCTTTCCGTTGAACTTTGGTAATGTGATTGGCTTGTAGCCCATTGGCCATGCTGATGTCTGCAGTCCTTCCGGCCGGTGGAGATCTTGGGTCCACCGTTCGTGTTTGAGCCGCCCCAAAGGACACGAAGGATGGCCCCTGGGTGGGTGCGCCTTGCTGTGGCTGAGTAGCGGCGAAGGTTGCGAAAGGTGGCCCTTGGCTTGGTATTCCTTCGTGCGCCTGTGCTGCTAGCATACTTTGTATTTCCGCTTGCAAGATCGCCATCGCTGCCGCCTTGCTTCGGATGACGGCCTGGGTGGTTTGAACTGCCCTCTGTCTCGCCGCGAAGGCTGCAGCGACTCTCTCCCTCTCTGCTTGCAAGGCTTGTAGCTGAACTTGAACTCTTTGCAGCTCTTCCTCTTGCGCTGCGTTTGCCGGTTCTGGCACTTGATCGTTGGCTTGTTCTTCATTGCCCCGCGGAGGCACGGCGGTATTGTCCTCTTCTCGTGACTTGCTCTGTTTTCAGGTGTCGGAGGATCTGCGTAGGCCTTTGCGCACCGCTCTCCTTGGTCTTCCTCGTGAGGTACCTCCGCCCGCAGCGCCCGGTTGTCTTCTTTTTCCTTGGTGGCATGTTTGGGTCTTTGTTGGCTAACCACGGTGGGCGCCAATGTTGCGATGCGCTACCGAACGATGGGCGGAGGCACACTCTCAGGATGAGGACCTCCGCCAGAAATGGGACCCTCAGTCAGTGAGAAGAAACCAGTTCCAAGCAGGTACAGTATGGTGAGTGGGGAAATGAATGACTTTATTAATTTTTCACCAACCCTTTCAACAGTGCTGAGATCCTCCTTTTATAGGTGGCTCAGGTACAGGTTCTCCTTCTACATTACATCTTTGCCCTTCTAACCCTAGGGGCATTTTGGTCCCAGCCCTGACCGCTATCTTTGGCTGCAGGGGCTGCACCGGCATTTCCTCCTCCATGCCATGGGCTGGGCCGCATTTAGCTTCAGTATGATCCGCTGTTGTTGGGCCAGGACCCGGGTAGGAGGTCGGGGCCTTCGCCTTCATGCCGTCGTTGAGCGCTGGTGGTGCAGGATGAGGGCGACCTCCGCCCCGGGGCTGCGCCTAGGCGGAGGTCCGCATCTTCGGAAATTCCGTGGCGCGCGCACCGACCTTCGCTGATCCTCCGCCTCATGTAGGCTACCTCAGCCGAACCTCCGCCATACGTAGGCTACCTCCGCCGAACCTCCGCCGTATGTAGGCTACCTCCGCCTCATGTAGGCCATTCCCTGAAAACACAGCCAAAGGGACAAAGATGGAGAGGAAAAGTGGAAGCTAGCTTCTTCTTGCTGGGCCTTCGCCTGGGAGCGGAGGTTGGGTAGGTACTCTCCCCCAACACTATGAAAATTGTGTATAGGAGTAGGAGGCATCAGGAACACTTGCATTACTACTCCGTCAGCATTACTACTCTGTCAGGTGCAAGTAAAGACATAATCGAGCACTAGCGCCAAATTGGTTGCAGCACTGAAGTGCAGGAAAGCCAGAGCAGTACGGTCTCTCGCCATCACGCGTTTATGCTAGCACCACTGTTCATAGTGAGTGCTGAACGTCGGCTATGGGGCTGTTTGGTTGGCTGGCTATCTCCTGGCCAGGCTCCAGCAAGCCAACTTTAGGCCTGTTTGGTTGCCTGAATGGGCCTTTAGCCAGGCTTGTGCAAGCCACCAACACCCCCTTAGCCAGGCTAGCTGGAAACGGAGGGGGCGGTCATTTTCGCGTAGCCAGGCTAAGATTGGCCCTTGCACGCGCTCTCTTCACCTTCCAGCGAACGCACACCACCACTACTTCGTCTTCCAGAAGTCCGGCACCGCCTCCTCGACGCGACGGCGGCGCTCGCGTGGCGGCAGCGGGCTCTTCCATCTCCTCCATGCTCGCGGCGGCGGTCCCGCACGGCGGCGAGCTCCTCCACCTCCTCCATGGTCGCGGTGGCGGTCCCGCACGGAAGTGAGCTCCTCCACCTCTTCCATGCGCCGGCGACGCTACCACACAGCGGCGAGCTCCTTCACCTCCTCCATGCTTGCGACGGCGGTCACGGTGGCGGCGGGCTCATGCGGCATCAGGGTCGCGGCCGTAGGCCCGTGCGGCGGCAGGGGCGTGTGACCGCCATCGCACTCGCGCCCATCTACCTCCACCACCACCGAGCTCGTCCCCGTTGCTGCGAAGCCCACCGGATCTTGCTCGATTCTTTCCGTCGCTGCAATAGCATGCTCTGATGAGGCGTGGTGTACGAGCATGCTCCAATAAGGGCTGCACGTGGGCCGTAGGCAAGGCAGACAGATCCGCAGGCCTGGTAACCACACACGCTCAGGACTACAACCAACTTCTGGTAGCCTCCGATGAGGAGAGCAGGCTAGTCCATGGCTTCGCCGGTGGGAGCTCTCACGATTCTGTTGGTGTTCGTCAATTGTTCAATAGAATGCCTCAAAGAGGTAACAATACCGGAACAAGGAGGAGGTAACTGTATCTGAGCAATCCAAGCAACCAAACATGATCTAGACAAGCCAGGCTTAGCTAAGACAAGCAAACCAAACAACTACCTATTGCATTAGGGGAGTCAGGCTTAGATTGACCTGGCTTAGTTGGCTAGCCAGGCTAGGTCCAAAACGTGAACCAAACACACCCTATGTTTAAGTGAAGTGTCAGCTACGCCTCTACACCAGCTTCAAGCAATGACAGCGTGAACGACGTAACACAAGCTCGAGTGCACAACGTCGTTCAAGATCAAGATCACGGGCCACGACTACAAGGCCCAAGAATCGATGCTGGCTGGAGACACAACGTGCACGCCTAGTATATGTATATATCAAGAAACGAGAGAGAGTTTTATGAACAATTCCATTGTAACAGCTCCAAGTTATAAACTAAGCTGTCCACGTCGCTATATATATCCCTGCTTCCTCTATTCTTCCCCCAAGTTCCTTGTGCTTACATCTGGTACCAGACACTCTCGCTCCTCTTCCTTACCTTCTTCAACCAATAATTTGATTCGTACCAAGCTTCGGGTTCATCGCCTTAGAACGCATGGATGTTCGGATTCCTCTAATTCCCAAGCACATTAATCTGTTCAGTTCGACACCAGCAATCTGGATCGCAATCCGGATCAGCCACCACCACCACCACCACCTCCACATCCCTGCTATACCCGGTTCGCATGCAGCCGCGGTGCCATGAATCCCGATTCCAGACTTCTGCTCGACGAGATGCACCGCCTGTTCACTAAGCAGAGGACTAGCTTTCGACGAGCGTTTCACAAGGTGGATCAGAAACTCGATTCACGTCTCTCTAGCTAACAGCGACCGCCCACGAGAAGCGCCTCACTGAAGTCGATGACTACATCACCAAGAGCTTCACTGAGATCGACGATTCTATCACCAAGCGCTTTACCAACTCTGAGTATCTGACATCAACTCGGAACACCGGATCGCTGACTCTGAGCTCCGCTAGTCCGCCCCTCCTCTCTGACTCCGAGCAATGCCAAGACGTTCGCGTCGCCCTCACCGGATCGTTGTTGCTTGCATCATTCTCTTGTGCCATCTAGGCCTAGCTAGTAGCTAGATTGAATCCGTCAGCACGTGCGGCCTGAGGTGGAGCTATTGCTCTCATCATCTCATCCAGCTTTGAGCTTATTTAAGATGCCACATTAGAGAATAGAGAAATGAGCTTTTTACAACAGTTGAGAAAGTACCATTGATTCTTTATAAAAATATAATTTATAATATAGAGGTAATTTGGTAATTGAGGTTGTGCATCGAGGCGATGGAACATAGCACAAACCAGAGGCAGATGCAACTTTACATAGTTCAGCGTCACTTCATCACCTGCGCCTGCGGTAAATGTTAATGAAGACAACTGTATACCCCAACAATTAGCAGCTGCCTCTAAACATCGATATCTAGCGGCAGTTATAGATCGATTTCTAGGGGTAGCTAGATCTAGAGCCATCTCTAAAAATAGGTGCAACACAGTAAAATTCATAACTTTATCAAATAAAGTTGGATGAAGACAAACTTCATATCAAAATTGTATAACTCAAAGATATCTACAACTCTATAGTTGACAAAGTTTTCTTTTTAAAATCAATATCCCACAAGTTTTGTTTGATTTTCTCGTATTTGAAATTTATTTTTGAGTTTTCCAAATGATATTAGATGAAGAAATAATCAAACTTGCAAATGGGCCTTTAGCGTTGTGGTTAGAGCACTTGAGTAGCATCTAGCATACCTATATTCGACTCCCCGTGGGAGCGAATTAAAAAGGTCTAGAATAAAAAAATATAAAAAATAGGTTGGGTTCCCCAACTAACTTTGGTCAAAAAAGAGAAACAATCAACTCAAAGTTATATATCTTTTTCTTGAAAAGTAGGAGACCTGCATCTCATTATATTAAGAAGAGAAAAGAGCAAGAGCCCCAAAAAGTTACAGATCCTAAAAAAGATATAAAACATTGTAGTTGAGATCTTTTTTTTTATTTGAAACAATGGTTCCTAAATTTAGTTTGATGTCCTCACATATTGAAATTCAAAATATTCAAATGACCTCAGATAGAGATGATAAAGCCAAATAAAGTTATATATCTCGTAGAGAGCTATACAACTTTATAGTTGACATCTTTATCATTTGCAATAAAAAAAATCCAAACAACATAGGGTGGAGAAACCACCGAAACCAAAGTTGTAATATTCGGGAAAATCTACAACTTTTAGATATTCATGAGAAAATTAAGCACAGACCAGACAAGGAACCTGCACCGGTTCTTTGGTTGCATAATAATCTCTGAGATGTTCGGATATAAGAACCGATCCAACATTTACCGCCTGACCCAAATTTAATGGATACCAAAATTTAAGGGATGGTTCACTACGCCAGATTTGGTCTTCAGTGGCGGCCTATCAGTGGCGGTCATCAACCAACCGCTACTGATGATTTTCAGTAGCGGTTCAAAGTTTTAATGATTGGATGGGGATGGCCGGGAGGCCATGAACCACCGATGAATGTAGGTTTCAGTGGCGGTTGTAGTCTGAAACAGCCACTGAAGCTTCAGTGGCGGTTCTAAACTCAAACCGCCACAGATAGTGAAGCATCAGTGGTGGTTCTAAACTCAAACCGCCACTGATTGTTCTATACCTGTATGTATGCTAGCTGGGTGGGATAGCTCCCAAAAGTTCCAATTTATTTCCCCGCTTTCGGCCGAGCACCACCTCCACCGCCCCTTGGCGCCATCGACGCCCGGGGAGAGGAGCGGCGGACTCCCTCTTCCCCACCCGACACACCCGCGCGCCGAGCACCACCCGCGTCGAGCACCACCTCCACCGCCCGGCCTTTCCCTCGCCACCATGGGCGTCCGCGAGAAGACGCCGCCATCCTGCCTTGACCCAGCCGCGCGCAACGCTGACAACCGCTGCGCTTGGCGCCCGAGCCCACGACCGATGCCCTGCATCACCTCGACGCCGACCACCACCTCGCCCGGCAACCACCACCTCGGCGCCTGCATCATTTGTGATATTCTTGTCTTTAAGTTCTACAGTTTGAATGCAACATTTGTGATATTTGTTGTAATAGGATTCTCGATGGATTGTAATACTCTAAGTAATATCGCAATCTCGATGTAATCGTAATCTCGATGCATTTAGTTTACAGTATCGCAACATCGTGGCAAATAAAAAAAAAAAGAAGAAAATAGAAACCACTAGTGTTGTTGAAGGTCCACAGTGGCGGTTCCTATATCCAACCGCCACTGTTGGTGAAGTGAACACTGGCGGTTGAAGTCTAGAACCGCCAGTGAAGTGAAGTCTAGAACTGCCAGTGAAAGTTTAGGAACAGTGGTGGTTGGTAAGAACCGCCAGTGATGGCTACCCCCATCACTAGCGCTTTGGTTGTGGTGGTTCAAAATCCGCCAATGAAGGGGGTTTTGAACCGCCACTAATATGCAAATCTGTAGTAGTGGTTACTCACTTATATACGGTGGTTATAAGTGCATCGAGAATCAGGTTGTACGTCCCCATGATTTCTCATGGTCACTCAAACCCTGTCTATATATAAAACAGCAAGTGTGGGAGCAGAAGCCAACAGTAGTGACCTTGGTGCTCCAGTAGTGACCTTGCTATGAAAATTGTGTATAGGAGTAATAGAAAGCATCAGGAGCACCTACATTACCTGTGCACTTACTCTTCTCCCCAGCAGGCGCACTCCCTGTTGTTCCACAAAACATAGATGCTCTCCAACACAACACAGGCCTGCTGATGAGGCGGATAGATCGGTGTGTGTCGGGCATGCTGGACCCGATGTGGGTCACTATGTGGATATATACGTGCCACTTGCTGCCAGTTGAATAGGTGTGTCAGCGACCGTAATGGCCAGCGACCATACAGGGCAGATCCTTATGCTGCAGGAAAGACACGGTAGAGCAGTAAATAGTGCCACAGTAGTAAAATAAAAGTACAAGTAGTGGTTGCGAGCAAAACCTATCACCAGTTAGATCATGTATAAGAATATCACGAGCTCTGTGATGCCAAGAACTTTTTGCCAAGGATCTCAGCTGAAATGCCCTGTAATTTAGGGCATACTACTCTGTCTAAGAGATTCTGTTCAAAATAATTTGTGGTATACTAGAAGAATTGAGAATTTCTCTAACCAAATCGCATGGCTCCGTCCTCGAGGACGTACATGATGGAAGAAAAAGAAGCATACGTTATTGCAATATATAATTTTTGCACATGGCACAGTTCTCTTGACATCCTGCTGTGCAAGCATGTTATTTTAGTGGTACATGGCTAATGTAGTTCTCAGCCTGATGCTCATTTCGGTCATCTAAAGTAACGCCACCACTCCCCACCTCACCCCACCCCCCCCCCCTCCCCGGGTGTTTACACAGAAGTTGGTGTCTCTTTAGCGTTGGATACAATATTGTAATCTTTACATACATAACTATTAAGATAATTTGCCTGTGATGTTGTTGAATGCAGGGATAGCTCTTGTATTATATATTGCAAACAAATGTATTATATATTGCAACAAAATTTTGATGTTTTTCTGTATATAATATATATCTCCAGCCAAATGTCCTGATTATGCCTTGCCTTGTTAGCCACGATGGGACTTTTCATATATGACTCGTACAAACAAATTGTGCAGCCTGCTGTATACGATTGTAGAGTACAGTAGGGATTACATCTTCGTAATCTGTTCTATCCTTTCCAACGAGATACCTAGCATGCCACGGTGATTACATCGTATATTGATATCACAGTCATATATATGAATGAATGTGATATCGTGCTTTATTTTAGGGAATGGGAAGGGTGTCAATAAAAGAAGAATGAGGGAGAAGAAACAATATAGCTGCATCGTGAGAGTATACATATGAGCCGTTGCTTCCGTTTTCTCTTGATCCAAAATAAACCAACAAGTCTTCTTGAAACAAGCAGTGAGATGAGAGATATGTTTGTGTGTCTAGATCAACGGTCCACTCGAGATCTGACGGTTGTGATTTTTGGATGACGTGGCTTGAGGAGAGATCAGCGTGTATGGTGCAATTTTGTACTTCCACCGTAGGATTGATAGGCACCAGGAGTGCTCCTTTGGAGGATGTACTCTCCCCTCGGAGGCTCCAAGCTAACGTGCTTGTGAGCCAATAGTGTACCTTTATGGACCTTTAGGGCAGCCAAAGGACGATGGAGCTCAGGAGTACACCAAAGGACAATGGAGCCTCTAGAAGCTTTGACAGACGAGAAGCTTCCAAAGGCCCCATGTAGCTTCGAATGATGAAGCGTTCTACTGCATCATAAAAGACCGCTCGAAGTTTTGAAGGATGGAGGCCCCAAGTTCAAAGCTCTTGGGAATGCCACAAAGATGGCTCCTGGGTTAGGGTTCCAGATGTCCGAAGTAGAGCTGTCGACACAGGCTATACATAACTGAGGCTCGCTAAAGCCAATGGAGGCCCATTGTGTAGGGCAATTCGGCTCTGGAGATTACCCCTTGTAACATTGTGAGGGTATTCCTAGGATCTGAAAAAGAGACCCACCGTACCCTATATAAGAGGGAGCCTTTGTAACAATAGGGAGAGAAATGAATTTGCCCACCTAATTTACGTACTGGTTAGAAAGAATAGCCCAACAATCCTGACCTAACAAGTCACCAGTGTGCTTGCAGGACTTCTAGAGGTTGTGAGCTTACCGCTGGTGCAGGGTGTCGCCAGCGATCTCGATCCCTCTTGCGTGCGCGAACTGGAAGATGAACAGCAACTCACAAAGTTTTGGTGCAGTCAACTGGCAGTGTTTTCTAGGTTTAATTGCGGAATATAAAGAACAATTGCAAGGCCAGGATGGCCAAGAAAACGATGGCAAGCTCGTGCTCACGATGTGCCATCCCACGCCTCTCGGATGTGCCACTGAAATCAAGCGGGGACGTTGCGCGCACAGCTATCATGACGGAAAACAAAACAGCTATACTATCTAACTGAATCTGACTATTCACAATCTGGCAACAGACTTATCAGCTAATAGAGGTGTCTGCTGGTACCTGATTTAGCATTTACTTCCTGAATATATTTAAATGGATTGTTAGTTGGTGAGTCCTTTGTATGACTCGTAATTTCCTGACTGTATTTTAATGAATTGTTTTGGTCTCTCTAGTCTAGCCCCGAGTTTTCTATACCGGTATAAAAAATTTCAGCCCCCAGCGATAAATGTGAACTTTCAGAAATTTCGAAATATCGGGTCAAATTTAAATAAATTTAAATGAATTTTAAAAAAGTTTGACGTCATTTCATTAGAAAAACTCTCCAATCCATTGTACACCATAAATTTATATAACACAGATGAAATAATATAATATATCACAATACTAGATCAATAATAATACAGCGAGCTGACGGTGCACGAGAGCTACATATGAGACAAAGATATGAGTGAGGAAATTAAATTAATTTGAAAAAATAGGACTTTGTTGAGCTTAGAGGATATAAAGGGTCATTTTAGTGTAGTTTGGTGCAATTTTGCAACGGAAAGATGAATTTGAGCGAACAAATTTGACTGATATAAAATTTTTTGGACCCCAGCGAAAAAAGATGATATTTTGGAAATTTCGGCGAAATTTCACCGAAATTGTAAACCTCTGCATATAAACTGCAGGGACTGGAGCAGAAAACCAACCTTTCTGGCCACCCAAGTGACGTTGCTATGGAAATTTTGAAATTGTGTTAGAAGTAGGAGGCATCAGAAGCACCTGCATTACTACTCCACAGTCAGGTGGAAGTAAGGTATATATATAAGCAAGGATCCTCGGCAATTCCGAGATGGCAATTCCGAGATGGCTAGCTCGGATGGCTCCAAACTGTAGGAAAGCTCGACCAGTACATTCTCTCGCTGTCATGCACTTGTGCTATCACCTCGGTTCATGCATGGCAAGTGCGGCAGATCCGGTATGTTTAATCGATGCTGTCAGGCAGCCACATCCATGCACCAGTATCCAGGACAGAGGAGATGCTGATTACACTGTGAATCACTCAGGCTGAAGAATAAACATTACGAAGGACTAATTCTTGTAATGGGCCTCTTTTTACTGGATTACATGTTCTCAATGCATTGTCAAAATGGAAATTAGATTGCATCGTTGTGTCTCTCTCGTCAGAGAAGATCAAAGCAAACTACTATATGGAAAATGTGGGCCACGCTTAGAGGTATAAAATTGGATCTGCTCTAACAAATATATGCATGATAACAAACATATCGAACTCTAAAAAATAACAAACCCATATGATCCTTATTTCCATCAGACCTGTGGAACCTCGAGATTTCAATCCCCTACAAACTTGACAAATGTTCACTGTCAACTATGAAATTTTCAGCAGTGTACAGGATGAAGCGCATTAGCGAACTCAATGGCATGAAGTCATAGCTACATGCACAATTGTACTCACAGGGAGCACTTGAACCACTCCATACACATGTAGTACAATTGTTCTGTCAGGATTTAGATCTAGAGTTTTCTGCAATTGAGAAGTGAGAACTTCAATTCAATGTTGTGCACTACTTTTTCTGAACTTGAGTAGAATGGCCATCTAGCATCCTGTATTAGAAACCAAACCAAACAAAATGAATGAAAATTTACTCACATGCACTTATTTATCTGAATTTGAGTGCATGCTATACTCGATGTAGTGTAGTTAATGCAAGCAACATCTAATCACTTGACTGATGACGCTGAATAACTGTTTTGAACCAATCAAATTAAACAGTACATATCGGTTAGCCAGAACTTAACAAGGCACCAGATATGAGGTGTCTGCTGGTACTGAAATTGATTTAGCATTTACTACCTGACTATATTTCAATGGAATGTTAGTTGATGACTCATTCATATAAGTGGTAAGTGCCTGAATATATTCAAATGAATTTTTTCAGTCTCTCTAGTCTAACCTGAGTCTCTTTAGTCTAACCTGAGTATAAAGCAGCAAGGAATGGAACAGAAAATTGCCACTAGTTTTTGTGGCCTCCTAAGTGATGCTGTTATGAATATTGTGTATAGAAGTAGGAGGCATCGGGAACACCTGGATTACATCTCCGTTGATTGGAAGTAACATATAAGCGAGGACTCGCACTAAGGCTCAGACACTCATTCGCCACTCCCGGGAGGTTCCGAGATCTCTAGACTCTGACGGTGCCAAACTGTTGGAAACCCGAGCATTACAGTGTTAGCAACCTACAAGATTCAGGATAGGTAGAACAGAGCAGGGGCAGAGGAAGAAAACAACAGGGAAATCATGAGTTTGTGTAGTTCATACACGATGATGATTCTGTACACGGGAGGAGACCCTCCCTTTGTATCCGCACCGCACGCAGGAAGGTGGTCGACCACAACAGGCAGTGCGCTCGCAGCGTGCGTGACTCCACATTGGGCTGGTGAACGCTGGGTTTAGCCTTCCTGAGTCTAGTTCCACAAGGACACATACATGTTTGGCACAGCAGACTTCTTCCCTTCCTCTGTACGATGTGCTTGTTGCCTGCACTTGCTCACGTACGAGCTCTGATCGACTCATCAGGTACTTCCCAGTCCCAGATACCTGAGTGCTGACACACAGTCTCTCGCCCACCGTCGCAGATTCGTGGCAGCCCCGTTCATCCAGTACGTCGTGCATATTCATCCTCTGATCTGGCACGCCGGCCGGCCAAACACACACAGGCTCGCTGGATCGGCAGCACCGTGCGGCGAATCAGCCACCCAATGCAAGTCCCCAAAATAACTGCATGCTGCATGCTGCATACACCCAATGCAATGAGGGAGAAGAAATAAACACCATACCAGGCATACTAAGCATGGCTCTTGCTTTAGCTTCTTTCTTTTGGTTCAAGTTAGATGAATGTTTATTAATTCAATATTTTCCTCGAGGCTCCTCCACCCTTTTTTTGTAGTAGGCCCGGGAGGGCACCAGGATTTCTCTTGTTACAAAGGATAATGAGGCATGGAGCCAGTGGGGATGAGGATGCTAGCCTCCAACAGGAAAAGTAATGTCGTAACAGAAAAGACCATGTGGCCTCATGCATGGCTCTCATCTAAAACTGGGAAGACAGAGGCAGAGTTTAAGCATGACATGTACATGCACCTGCCGTGGCCGTCTATTTTGTTTGATCTAATTAGGTAGAAAGGCCATCTAGCATCCTGTATTAACCTAAAACCGAACCAAACAAAGTGATTAAAAATTTACTCGCAGGCACTTCTTTATCTAAATTTGAGTGGATGCTACACTCCTCCATGCAAAATGTAGTTAATACAATAATCTAACTGGACTAATGACGCTGAATAACTGTGTTGAACCAATCAAATTAAATAGTACATGCTTGCATACAGTATCCAGATCAGCTCCGGTTAGCCAGAACTTAATTTACATACTAGTTAGAAAAATAGCCCAACGACACTAACTTAACAAGGCACGAGTTGTGCTTGCAGGGCCTCTAGAGATGTATGCTGATAGCGAAATTTACTACCTGACTATAATTTCATTGGATTGTTAGTTGGTGACTCATTCATATGATATGAGTGGTAAGTGCCTGACTATTTCAGTGAATTAATTGTTTCTGTATCTCTATTCTAACCTGAGTATAAAACAGTAGGCAATGGAACATAAAGCCAGTAGTATTTCTGGCCACCCAAGTGATGTTGCTATGGAAATTGTGTAGAGGAGTAGGAGGCATCAGGAACACCTGCATTATAACTCTCTGTCGTTGAAGTAAGATACAAGTGAGAATTGGCACCAAATCAGAGACACCCCGTCGCCACTCCTCGGAGGTTCCTAGATAGCTATCTTCAGGTTGCACCAAACTGTAGAAAACCCGAGCATTACAGTGTTAGCAAGCTACAGGATGGGGGAAATGTGGCTCGGAGCAGAGGAAGAGGAAGACAACGGGAGCGGAATTGTGAGTTTGCTTGGTTCTCGACCTCAGCGCCAAGTGTGCTCCCGGCGTGACTCCACATTGGGCCGGTGAACCCTAGGTTGGGCTTCCTGAGCCTAGTTCCACCAGAAATGTCCGACCCAGCGGACTTCTTCCCTTCCTCTGTTGCATGAGCTTGCTCACGAACTCTGATCGACCCATCAGTACTCGCAGATACCACCTGAGTGCTGACATACAGTTTCTCGCCATCACACATTTGTGGTAGCACCCTGGCTCATGGCGAGTGCTGAAGGTCAGCTATGTTTAAGCGAAGCTATTTTGGATCCAGATACCGAGATAAGTGCAACAGACAGAGCAGATGCACATTACATTGTGAATCACTTAGTCTTAAAGAAGAAACATTACTTGTTCTAATTAAGAGGACTAATTCTTGTAAAGGGCCCCTTTCACCGGATTGCTTGTTCTCGGTGCAGTGTCCAAATGAAACCCTTTTAATGTGCGGTAGAGGTGGGGCATGTTGATTCTGGTGTTCTGGGTCGTAGAAGTCTCCATAGGGCTTGTCCAGTTAGTCTCTGTCCTTTTTTTTTTTTCTCTGTTCTGAACTCTTAGAGGTTGGTTAGAGTTTTCTGTTTTCTACAAGGTCACCTGCTTTAAACTATACTTTGTAAAACGGGCAACCCCACACAACCGGAAAACCATGATCTACCGAGTGTCAAGTGATTTGTTGAGTGTCAAATCTCAGGCACTCGGCAAAGGGCCTCTTTGCTGAATGTTTTTTTGTTTTTTGAGTTAGCATCCTATATGATTGGGAGCATGTAGAACAGAGCAGAGGCAAAGGAAGAAGACGAGGGGGGAATTATGAGTTTGCTTAGTTCATACACGATGACGATTGATCTCACTGGAGGAGACTCTCCCTTTGTATCCGCATGCAGGCAGGTGGTCGACCACAGCAGGCAGTGCGCGCGCTCGCGGCGTGACTCCACATTGGGCCGGTGAATGCTGGGTTGACCGGCCCAATGTGGATTGACCACAGCAGCCAGCGTGTCTCCCAGTGGGTTGGCCTTCCGGAGCCTAGTTCTACGACGAGACATGTTTGGCCCAGCAGACTTCTTCCCTTCCTCTGCTGGCTGCGCTTGCTCATGTACGAACTCTGATCGACTCATCAGTGCTCCCAGATACCTGCTCATCCATGCCAGTACTTCCACTGCAGGCACTAGGCAGTGCGTTGCAGCGGGACTCCACATTGGGCAGGTGAACGCTTGGTTGGCCTTCCAGAGCCTAATTCCACGACGAAACATGTTTGGCCCAGCAGACTTCTTCCCTTCTTCCTCTGTTGCCCCGCACTCGCTCAACTACGAACTCTGATCGACTCATCAGTGCTCCCAGATA
Source organism: Chrysopogon serrulatus (assembly GCA_015844335.1). NCBI lineage: Eukaryota > Viridiplantae > Streptophyta > Magnoliopsida > Poales > Poaceae > Chrysopogon > Chrysopogon serrulatus. The sequence continues at coordinate 184,292 of JADLZL010002246.1, forward strand.
CCTGAGTGCTGACACACATTCGTGGTAGCACCCACCGCTCATCCAGTGTACGTCATGCATAAGCATCCTCCGATCCGGCACGCCGGCCGGAAACACACACAGGCTGGAACGGCAGCACCGCGCGGCCAGTCAGCTGCCCAATGCATGTCCCCAACAGTACTGCATGCTGAGCAAGGTGGTGTGCTGTGGAAGATCGATCGAGCTACCCGGCCAGCCCCTTCTCCCCATATATAGGACGTACGCCGTCAAGTTCGGAGTGTATGTGCGTTGTGAGTGTCGAACGTCTGCCAGTGGAACGCCGTAAGTTCGGCCGGGGCCTGCGCCGCCGTGCTCGGCGCCGTGGGGCTGCAGTGCTTTGAAATTTTTGTATTTGCTGTACTGTGTGCTTGTGCGTGCTGTCCCCAAGTAACAGAGTGGAGCCGGATTTAGTGACTTAGTTAGCTTCTCCAAATCACAACGAAACTTCGATCCTTGCATCTACCAGACTACCACAATAACCTGAGGTAGCGTTGAGAATGCTTGCAGGTCATCCAGGCCCAGAACTTAGCCTTTTTTCTCAACTGTGAAGCAAGGCAGACGGAGAAACAATTATAGTAGCAGGAATTAATCAATCACTGATATACTTCAGTTCCAAGCAACAAACGATTTCTTGACAGACTGCATATTGCCACAGTCTGCTACTACTATATATAGCACAAGGGGAAAAAATAGTAGGCTTACATTGACAAGCAATTCACTGAGTACTGATTATCCATATATCAGCCTTCGGTTGATAAACAAGTCACTGGAGCAGTGCTTGCATTGATGATGCTTTCTAATTAACAATAGCAACAAGAGCATAGCTAATCATCAAGTTCTTAAAACCAACCGGCAGCTACTTACAACTGTATTGATTGCAATTGTGACATACTCTTGAACTTTGTTGTTGCCATCATGTTCTACACAAAATACTATAGTCAACCCTGTCCAAAATACTATCCAACTAGCTGTACAAACTAGAACAGATCTGAAAGCTCCACATTAATTGCCTAAGTTGGAGCTATTCTAAGGTGGGTAAAATTCCCAATAACTGTGTACTCTTGAACTTTGTTGTTGCCATCATGTTCCAGTTTTGCTTGGGGCTCTGTACCAGTACCACCTTTTTTTTTCTTTTGCTGCTGCCGATGAAGCACATATAATTAGTTTAAGATAGCAACATACAGAGATGCATGTCAACAACTTAGTTTCCAGATATGTTCAAATTGTAGCTGCAACACACCTTTGCTCTCTCTTCTTTGTTGGCAAGAAGATTTATTTGACTTGCACCTCACCTTGTGTAACTTATCAATCCAAGCTCTCTTTCGCCTTGAGTTTTTGGACTGGGCGTCCTTTTTCTTCAATTGTGCAGCACTAAACAAGTCATCTGTTTGTTACACATTTGGCTCAACATTTTTTTGGTCACTGCATGGTCTAATGTAAGGGCCATTCAAGCTTCGCAATCAATTCTTGTTTTGTCTTCAAAACAATTTGTCACATGGCAAGGGAGGATCCAACAGTGAGCGGGGGGGGGGCCTACCACCACTGATCTTATTGAGCCCCTTCAAGAATTTTTGCCATGGTTCCTAAGAGCATAGTTCTCTCTTTGGAACCATGAAGCAACGAGCATGCTGGAGCTTGACTCGAGATGCTGGAGTTTCACTCGAGAAACGAAGACCGATATTCATAAGAGCCCTCCTTTCCTCAGCAACAGCCAAATCGATGTAAAACATGGCCGATCGAAATCCGAAGATCGGATATCATGGTAGGACTTCCCAAAACGGAAAGTCAGCTATCAATCATTAGTCAAAACTAACCATCAGTGGTGGAACTAATAGGGGGGCCCAAAATTTTTTATATCATTTAAAAAACTTAATTATACTGAACAAAATTTAATTATATAGCGTGAAAATTTACGTACCTTTTCACTTGTTTTTATGATAATATTGTGATTTTTGTTATGAATACTAAACATATACGTAAAAAACTATTAATTCATACAATATTGCTCGGCTGCACTTAATCAAAAGTCTCGGTTCTGCTTCTGCTGACCATGTATAGCAACAAAACAGAAAGTGGGCAACAACTATCTAGGCCGCCTAGCCAAAACTAATTAATTATTTGGCCAAAGCTAGACAATGCTAGACGTGATGGATGTCTCAATGCATTTGCAGAGATCACTATAGTGTAGTATGCGATCGACTACAGATAGGGCCCACTATATTGGTGATGAGTATTGGGGAACTGCTGGAGCAACACCTCCAATAAATCCAAAAACAGTATTAGTGGCCACGGCGGCAAAGGCGGAAACCGCAGGTACCCTGTCTTTTGCAAGCTTTACTGATTCGCATGTTATTTCAAGCATGGGGAGGGTAGATGTTAAATTGGGATCCTCGGGGGTAGCTGTTATTAAAAATCTAGAGGTTGATAGACTGGTTCTCTGTGCTAATCACAAACAGAGAACACCTAAATCTAAAACCACATGTCTTGATAGTGATGATGAGAGGGAGTCTCGACTGGAAGCAATTCTCAGCCACGCCGGTGGTAATTTAAATGAGAACTTGCTGGACGTGGAGGATGATCAAATCATAGATCTATCCCCACTCCGTCGTAGGAAAAAATATAATAATGCCAAAAATACTAAAAAAGGCAAACTCCCTCAAAAGCCAAAGACCCATCCAAAATAAATCTGAAATGAAAGGAGTATTTTGGAATAGCAGAGGTCTCGCTGACTTGGCTAAACATAGATTTTTGGCGGATTTAGTTAAGGAGGAGCAAATCAATTTTATTGCTATCTCTGAATCTGGGCGAGACTCCTTCCCCGATCATGTCCTCAAAAATCTTAGTGCAGGACGTGATTTTCTTTGGCATGCCATGGCACCCCATGGTCGGTCAGGGGGTATCCTTCTAGGAGTGGATCTAAATATATTTGATATTGGAGCCATTGATGAGGGCGATTTCTATGTCAAATTTACACTAAGGTATAAAGCGAATGATTTTAAGTTCGTGCTATACTCGATTGTGCTGCCCGGCACAATCTCAAGGACAAGAGCAATTTTCTATCCGAGTTGGCCAATACGTGTTCTAAGGAATCTCTCCCATATATTATAGGTGGAGACTTTAACATCATGAGATCGCCAGATGACAAGAGCACAGGGCATTTTGACCATAAATGGCCTAGCATCTTTAATCCTGTCATTGAGTCTCTTGAATTAAAAGAGATCAGGATGTCAGGAAGACAATATACTTGGGCAGGGCCAAGGGAAAACCCAACCTTCGAGAAATTAGATAGAGTTCTCGTTAGCACGGAATGGGAAGATCAATTCCCATTGTCAACGGTCGAAGCCAGGGATAGGAACATCTCGGACCATACTCCCCTTGTGCTTAATACGGGATGGTTTTTGAGGGAGGGTTTCTATGATATGGTTGCGAATATCTGGCATTCGCATAGCATCGGTTCAACTCCATTAGAACGTTGGCAGTCTAAAATCCGTAGACTCCGCCAATACCTAAGAGGGTGGGCCACTCATACCGCGGGGACATATCGAAAAGAGAAGAAGTCCCTTCTATCTCTTTTTAGGAAATCTTGATAAGAAAGCCGAAAATGCTCCCTTTTTTCGATCAAGAAATTAATTTTAAATATTACCTAAAAAGAGCGCCTAGTCTGCCTTTTGAGAGAAGAGGAGCTAAAATGGTATGAAAGAGCCAAAGCTAAAACCCTATTAGAGGGGGATGCTAATACTAGGTTCTTTCACCTAGTGGCGAATGGTAGGCACCGAAAGCAACATATTTACAAGCTTGAAGATGATCAAGGTGTTGTAGTCGGTGACGACTGTCTCAAAAGCCATATCACTAATTATTATAAGAATCTTTTTGGAGCACCGGAGAACTCCGAGATCACACTTATGGAAGATCAAATCTTAGATATTCCACAAGTCTCCCAAGAGGAAAACGAGATCCTCATTAGCCCTTTCACCGAATCTGAGGTGAGGGAGGCTGTTTTCCAGATGGAACATAACAAATCTCCAAGACCAGATGGATTTCCTGCCGAATTTTATCAAGTGTTTTGGGAGGTAATTAAGGATGATCTTCTTCCTCTCTTTGCAGATCTTCATAGGGATGCTCTAGATCTTTATAGCCTGAATTTCAGAATTATTACTCTAATCCCGAAAACTCAAAATGCCACAAAGATTCAGCAATACAGACCAATTTGTGTCCTCAATGTCAGTTTTAAGATATTCACAAAAGTGGGCACGAATCGGATGAATAAGGTTGCTAAAACAGTGGTTAGTAACACGCAAACTGCCTTTATGCCAGGCAGGAATATCATGGAAGGGGTCGTTATACTACACGAAACCATCCATGAGTTGCACACCAAAAAAAGAGATGGGATTATCTTTAAAATCGACTTTGAGAAGGCATATGACAAGGTTAAGTGGGATTTCTTGCAACAAACCTTACGTATGAAAGGATTCTCACCCAAATGGTGTCGATGGGTCGATAGTATGGTCACGGGAGGTAGTGTGGGGATCAAAGTTAATGATGACATCGGTCCCTACTTCCAAACCAAGCGTGGACTCCGCCAGGGGGATCCTATGTCGCCTATCTTATTTAACATCGTCGCGGATATGCTAGCCCTTCTTATTAATAGGGCAAAAGCAGATGGACAAATAAGAGGAATCCTCCCTCATCTTATCGATGATGGTCTCTCAATTTTACAATATGCAGATGACACTATAATCTTTATCGATCACGACCAGGAGCAAGCAAGGAATCTAAAACTCCTGCTTTGCGCTTTCGAACAATTATCTAGGCTCAAGATCAACTTCCACAAGAGTGAAATATTTTGCTATGGTGCAGCCAAGGAGATGGAGTTATTTTATACGACTCTCTTTGGTTGTAAGGCTGGGGAGTATCCCTTCAGATACTTAGGGATCCCAATGCATCATAGGCAACTCCTCAATTCGGAATGGCAAAAGGTTGAAGAACGGTTTCAACAAAAACTCTCTTGCTGGAAGGCAAAATACTTGTCCTATGGGGGAAGATTAGTCTTGCTTAATTCTGTGCTAAGCAGCCTACCCATGTTCATGATGTCCTTTTTCGAGATTCCGAAAGGAGTTCTTAAGAACCTAGATCATTTCATATCACGGTTCTTTTGGCAAGGCTCTGAGACAAACATAAGTATAGACTTGCCGGGTGGGACATCCCTGTGTCATCCCAAGGACCAAGGGGGTCTAGGTATCCTAGATTTAAAGCTACAAAATAAATGCTTACTAGCTAAGTGGTTGGTAAATCTACTAAACACAGACGGTATTTGGCAGTCCATGTTAAGGAATAAATATCTTCGATCGAAAAACCCTTACACAAGTGACAGCCAAACCTAATGATTCCCACTTCTGGCGGGGCCTCATGCGTATCAAAGATGAGGTGCTGGCCAACGGCTCCTTCCTTATTAAAGACGGAGCACAACCAAGGTTCTGGGAGGATAATTGGATAGGCGACAAACCTCTAAAAGTTATATATCCGGCATTATATAGCATAGTTCGTGACCCTCATGCATCTGTCGCGAAAGTGATGGCCATAAGCCCCTAAACATCTCTTTTAGAAGGGCTTTGGTGGATAACAAACTTTTAGAGTGGCTTAACCTAGTAGCACGGATCTCAAATGTGGAATTAGTGGAAGGGGATGATTACTTCAAATGGAACTTAACCAAATCTGGGCTATTTTTGTTCATTCAATGTATCTCCACCTTATTAATATTGACCCACCTTTTTTCTTCATAAGAGAATCGGAAGATAAAAATTCCTCTAAAGATAAAGATATTTACGTGGTTCCTACAACGGGTGTCATCCTTACCAAAGACAACCTTGCTAGAAAAAACTGAAAAGGGAGCCATAAATGCATCTCATGTAACATGAATGAATCCATCCAACATTTATTTCTAGACTGCCCCTTTGCAAAAATGATTTGGAGGATTATCTGGTTTGCTACTAGTTTGCACCAACCGAGATCTATCAGTCATATGTTTAGTACATGGCTTAGTGGTCACGATCAAAAGACCAAGGAACTGATCTGGGTGGGAATAGCTGCTTTATGTTGGGCTATCTGGAGATGCCGTAATGATGTTATTTTCAACAAAATGAAAACTAATTCTATGATGCAGGTTATTTTCAGGGGAGCGTATTGGCTGCGCTCCTGGGCTCCGTTGCAGCGTGATGAACAAGCCAAGGACATCCTCTCGTCGATGAGCAAGAGATTAGAGATGATTGCTTTAGAGATTTCAAATAGAGGGTGGAAGCAGCTTTATCGTTTGCTCTAGTGTCCTAATCTATGTCAAGACTGTTGGCTTACTTTTCATTTGAACTATTTGTAATAACTGGCTGTGTACACCCCCGGGTGTAGAGGCCGGATGTTTATCCATTATCTAAAAATACAGCTATGTTAGGGGAGATGGATTGGAGAGTTGTTGGAGCTGCTCTTAACTGAGAAAGTATTACACAGTAATAGAACCAAACATTTACATTAATGCGATATTATCATACTGTCCTTTTATGTATAGACTTGGGGTCCATAAAAGAGCATTGAGGGAGAAGAAATAAACACCATACCAGGCATCCTAACCATGAGCTTTGCTTTAGCTTCATTCTTTTCGTTCAAGACAGAAATTCAATATTTTCGTAGAGCCTCGTCCACCTTTTTTTTTTGTTTGGTAGTAGGCATGGGAGGCACCAAGGATTGCTCTTGTTCAGATGATAGTGAAGCATGGCGCCAGTGGGGATGTGGATGCTCTAACAGGAAAACTAATGTCGTGGCAAAACACCATGTGACTTCATCTCTAAAACTGGGAAGTCAGAGGCAGAGTTTAAGCATGACATGTACCTTCTGTGGTCGTCTGTTTTGTTAGATTCAATTTGGTAGAATAGCCATCTAGCATCCTGTATTGACTTAAAACCAAACAAAGTGATTAGAAATTTACTCACATGCACTTCTTTATCTGAATTTGAATGGATGATATGCTCCATGCAGTGTACGTAATTAATATGAGCATAATCTAACTGGACTGATTGACTGAATAACTATGATGAACCAACCAAATTAAATAGTACATGCTTGTATAGAGTTTCCAAATTAGCTTCGGTTAGCCAGAACTTAATTTACATATTGGTCAAAAAAATTGCCTAGCGAACCTAACCTAACAAGGCACCATTGTGCCTGCAGAGCTTGTCTGCTGGTACTGTAATTGATTTAGCATTTACCACCTGTCTATATTTCAATGGATTGTTGGTTGGTGACTCATTCATATGAGTGGTAAGTGCCTGAATATTCAGTGAATTGCTTCAGTATCTCTTATCTGACCTGAGTATAAAACAAGGAATACAGCAGAAAGCCAGTAGTGTTTCTGGCCACCCAAGTGATGTTGATATGGAAATTGTGTATAGAAGTAGGAGGCATGAGGAACACTTGCATTACTGCCCACCCTGGTCAAAATAAGATATTAGCGAGGATTGGTGCACAATAAGAGACACCCAGTCGCCACTCTCCGGAGGTTCTGAGACGACGAACCTCAGATGCCACCAAATTGTAGGAAAGCCGGAGCAGTAAAGTCTTTAGCAGTCACGCTCACGCTATGTGTCACACCAGCACTCCGATTCATGGCAGAGTGTTGAAGGTCAGCCTTTCTTTTTTGAGAGGTGTTGAAGGTCAGCTGCGTTTCGGTAATGATACGTGTCGCACGTCCGACAGCAGTAAAAAGCCGGACGTCACTCCCGCAGGCTTTTTAACACCCGTGCCTGCCCGCTAGCCATCCTTATCTCTTCGGCGTTTCCCTAAAAAAAAGAAAAGTTCTTCGACTTCCTCCTCCCACCACGCCGCTCGCTCATGCCCATGGCGTGCGCCTCCCGTTCGCGAGCGTCCACTGCTCCGCTCCTGCTGCTCTTCTCTCGCTGCTGCTGCACCCCCACACTGCCGTGCCGCACACGCCACCGCGGCCTCTCGAGCTGCTCCCTGACGCGCTCCCAGCTGTTCGAAGGTGTTGCCCTTGCCGAACAACTCTTTTCTCTATCCATGGCGTCCTCTTCCCTCACTTCAATGGCTCCTCCTCCACCCCGGCATCCTCCCCCTACCCCAGCGACCTCCCAAGCTGCTTGAAGGTGTTACCCTAGCCCGAACCGCTCCTTTCTCTATCTATGGCATCATCTCCCCTTACCCCCAATGGCTCCTCCTCCACCCCAGCATCCTCCTCCCCCTACCCCAGCGGCCTCCCCCCACTAACACTAGCCAACGCTCTCAGATCTGGCAGCCATGGTGCTCGCGCACCAATCTCTCTCGCTCCCCCCACTCATGTTAATTGTATCTTTTAGTTATTTCAAAAGTTTCAAAAGTATGTTGTAGTTCAATCATATGAATGTGCAAAAGTAGATCAGGGATTTGTTGTACATGTTGCATATATTGTAATTGTTTCAGAGGCATGTTGCAGGTGTATGCTCTGAGTGTTTTCAATGTTTCAATTGTATGTTTCATCTGTGTATGCTCTGAGTGTTTTCAATGTTTCAATTGTATGTTTCATCTGTGTTTTTCGAACGCATGTTGCGATTGTGTTTATCTAGATGTTGCATATGTTCCATGCAAATGTTGCATAGGTTGCAATGGTTTTTTAAGTGTGTTTTTCAAGTGTTCTAGAAGAATATTTTAAGTGTTTCAACTGCCCTTAGATATATGTTGTTTCTTTGCTTTTGAATGTTTCAAAATTATATTGGGGTTTTGCATCTTTTCCTCCTCTATGGTTTTTAAGTGTGTTTTAGGGGTGTGTTTTAAGTGTTCCAGGAACATATTTTAAGTGTTTCAACTATCCTTAAATACATGTTGCAACTATTATTTTCGGATGTTTCAAAATTAGATCGGGGTGTTCCATTTTCCTCCTCCAGTGCATAGTCGTACCATGCACCACAGCAAGGCGGGCACTCAGTAGCGGCGGCAGGCAGCATGTGGGGTAGGTGCAGGCATCCAACACGTGGGCAGGCACGGGTGTTCAGGCCTCTAGCTCCTAGCAGCAGCATGCGTAGCAAGTGGCTTGCAGGGAGGCACAGGGGAGCGGCGTGAGTAGGCCCGCCTATGTCATGCATGTAGGAGAATAGTGCAGGAGGTGTGGAGGGGCACGTGGGAAGCAGACAAATTTTATGGGGAAGCGGTGTGAACGGGACTCTGCTTTTTGCGCGTGCAGCAGGTGGTGGCTCGGGCGTCCGGACGCGGGATTTTATCCGGACGTCCGGGCGGCAGGTCTACCTGCTACGTTTCCGTGTCACGGTCCATGATCATGCTGCAACTCCTGAAGAATCTACTTCCCAGCCCAAGAACAGTCGTGTGCAGAGTGTGCGGATTTCCGGCCCACAATGGGTTTGTAACGTGTGCGTGGGTGAGTCTAAGAGTGGCTGAGTTAAAGGGTGGGCTCCTGCAGATAGAAGGCAACTGATAAAGCATTCTGTAAACTCTGAAGTTTTTCTTCCACCTCAAGAACAGATATCGTCCTTCGTCTATCTCAGTTCTCTCGATTCTTCAGCACTCTCAGTAGGGTGCACCAGCGCAGAGGAGATGTGCATTAGCCATTACGTTGTGAACTCATTCTGCAATTGATAAGTGAGAGCTTCAAGGTCGTGCTGCCTGCTTTGTGCACGGAATGGAATTAAGAACCTCATCCAGTCCCTGCCTGACAAGGTGCAAGGAATTGTACATAAGAGCGATGACAATTTTGCTACCTGATTGTGGTCCTCCGTGATGGCGATGGAGATGGATCTACTCAAGCCTATCAAGACAGGCCAATGACCATCACCATCTTCTTGGGCCATTAGAGAGGAGCGGCCATGGCCATCAGCGTCAAGAGTGCAAGAAACAACATACTGGTCTTCCTGATAAGCCCAAACGGGTTGAAAAGCAACACGACTCCTAAATTTGCACGACCTAAGCTCTCTCTCTCTCTTTTGTGCCAATAAAATTAAAAGAGGAAATAAGAAACTGTCACTATTGTTACATAAGTGGACCCAATGAAAATATTGCATCAATACGACGCAATCAGGCTTGTCTACTGCCCACCACTTGTCAGCAAGAACTGTAAAAATTTTGGCCATGAAAGTTGTCTATTGTGCTGACAGCACAGCAGATCTGATTCATCTTCCAAGATATGTTTGAAAGAAATGCTCTGTGAGTTGTTTGGCTGCACACTATAACCAGTTCAATACCTAAGCAACACCTGTACGTGTGAATTCATCTAGTGCATTCTAAATTGCCACTGGATATTTTTGGATGATAGCTAGCTAGCTGCCTAATTTCTGAATGAATTACCTATTGAAATTTTTCTGGTGGCAATTAATCCAAAATGCCGAGCCAAATTAAATAAATCACGTGGCTCCTAATATCAGTCATCTTGTGGCGCCTCTCAATTGCCATTGGATATTTTGGGTAGATGCCATATGCAAGTGCTGACTTTAGAGCAATATAAGAGGACGGATTCAGGGGCAAGAGAGGAATTATTTTAATAAAGAGTTGCTGTTGGTTGATGTCGCTGCCAAGAATCTATTGAAGACTTTAGTGGCCACCTTTTGCGGTGCCTCTTGTTGTTTTTCCCCTCTGCCCAAATGAATTCAGCACGTGAGCTTCTAGATGTTGCTTGCTAGCTGATCCAACCTCTTGTGAATTGTGGTGATGACCACATCATTGCACCAGCTCCTTATCCCTGAGGATTGTACCATAATACCATTCTTTATTTCTGCATAAGAAATACACATCACCTGTTCAGAGCTAAGGCCAGATGCAATGCACTGAATCTGATCAGATTTTAATGCTCATCGTCTCAAACATGTCCATGTGTCCTCTAGGTGCAGCATGCATGTTAGTAATGAACATGAGATAGTAGTAGTTGCTAGATCCAGGTTTCTTTTTTTGTGTGGGGTGGGGGTGGTGGGGGATTGAAGTTCATGTCAACTTTACAAGGTTCAGACTTGCAAAGGAGGATTCTGAAAACTGGTGGATGCAGCATATTCGGTGATGTTTGAACTTTGAAGTCTTCGGCCTTGTTCGGATGGCTTCAAAGTTCCAAGTTTTTCCACTCTCTCTCCATCACATCAATTTTTGCATATATGGAGCACTAAATATAAGTAAAAAAAATAACTAATTACAAGTTTAGTTGTAAATGGACGAATCTTTTTGAGCATATTCGGTGGACAATATTTGAAATTTGAAAACGCTACTATTCATCAGATTGCAAAAATTTGCAATATGGTTTAATTTGCTTTTGCGCGTGTGTGCGCGGGCGTGCGGGCGTGCGCATGTGTCGATTCTTGTGCCACTGAAATGTCATCTTGTTCATTCATTTTCAACACGAGTCACTTGTGGCACTGTCAAAACTGAAGGATCATGAATGTGGGTAATTTTTTTCCACAAAGGATATATTGCTAGATCATACAAAAAAGGATATGTAGCTAGCTTAGCGCACAGCTGCTTTCAAACCATGTGGAGGATTTCACTAACTGGTGCCCATGGAATGCGTAGCTTTAAGCTCAGGCTGCCCATGCAAAGAACTCTAATCCGTTATGATTCTATTGTCTTGGGACATATGGAAAGAAAAGAAGCGCTAAAGTCTTTAATTTGAGAAATAACACTCGTACGCGGCCACCATGTTGATGGTGAAGATCAAAGAGAAGCTAATTTTTTGCTGTTTGCTGTTTACTGAGTGTACATGCTTTTTTTACCTGTTCTTCCTTGATTCTCCCTGTTTTTTTTTTTTTTTTTTTGACAAGTCCTTGATTCTCCTGTTGACCCCGGGGCTTAGACTTCCCTTTTTTATTAATATAAACGCCAGGTCTTACCTGTTTAAAAAAAAAAAAAAAAAGATATATGACTTGGCGCTTTAGTCAGTAACACTAGCTGGGCATCAGCAATCGATTTATATTCAGTTTATACTGCAAACTTTGATTTCTTATTTCTTTTACTTAATCTTGTGTTTCATCATGAGCACCAGGCCACCAGCTGTACGGAGAATTGTATTCACAGCATGATGTGGTATACGTATACAGAAAATCTCTTGCTGCAGTTTACTTGAGGTCTTGACTGAATGAAAGCACACTCAAGAATCTGACGAACAGGAGCATACATATATAATAATATACAACATACATTTGTGTTCAACAGCTGAAGTCTACTAGTAGCTTTGGATGACCCTCAAGGGACAGTATGAATAATCCTCTCAATTTCTTGACTGGGTAGACCAAAAGTACCATTTAACTGAGAGGAGAAACCCAGAAAAGGAGGGTTTAGGGGAACAAAAACAAAGAGAGGAGAAAAGGACATGGAGCCTGAAGGGACAGTGACAGCCGCTGTTGCTGAGGCCACCACCACCCACCAGGTCGCCTCCACACCAGACCAATACAATGCACCACATGACCATACACCTCAGCACTGAGGTGGTCGTGTATTTTTTTATCCTTAAAAAACAACAGTTCTCTTGTCTGATGTAGTTTTATCTGAATAAATCTGTCCATGCCTCAGTGATACTGGTAACGTCACAACGATTTCATTCGAAAGGCTGTGGCTCGATACACGACAGCGTTTAGCCTCAAACATATTCGGCACCATCTGTTACTTAAAATGATGTTTGAAAACGATTGATTTATTTGTTGAAATGTAATTGTTCTAGATGCTCCCAATAACATCTGTTTAAGTCCATAAAGCAATTGTCGGTCATCCTTTTAATTCCACTCATATCCTGTGGTGGTGTAGTTTCTGCATAGTACATATCTATGTAGCCCCTCAATTCAGATGGGGATGCCCTACATCCAATGTACTCCGATGTGGTTGTTGCTTGTGCATTCTATGATGATGATGAGCGCTAGGGTCGTAGAGATTAGTGTCTAGTGGACCAATTAGGAGCTCCTTGTCCCTTCTTAAATAGGTTAGGGGAATACTGTTACAGAGAAAATGTCCTAATTTATTAATTGATCGGTTTCCTAGTTGGTTGCAACAAGGATCCCAATGATGTATTCTCTAAGTGGATCAAGGACCCCCGAGTAAATCAATAAATTGGCCTGGCTGGATCAATTTTGACCTCGTAAGGACCATGTAACCATTAGTAGCCCCCATCCACCCCCCCCCCCCCCCCGAATTCATCATGATTGAACCGTAGTGTATATCTTAATGACCTCCCAGCCTGAATCAAGTGCTTTTGCCTTCTCCCTTGACGATGTCTTCCGAGTTCCACCTACATGAACGCACTTTCTTCTTATCACTAGGAAGATCATGAAGAACTCCATGACTTAGTGAGCTAATAACGGGCAAGTCTGAGTGGCATGCAGTATTTCAACAAGTGGAGCCTTGGCTAGTGATCCTTTGTTTTTGTGAAATGCTAGTGGTCCATTTGGGAGCATACCTTTTAACTCGACTGAATTTCCAAGAGTGTGTTATATATTTTTTACCCAATTGGATCATGGTCCAATTAGTGTCATGTAGGCGGAGGAATGTGCTCCTAATTCACATTAAAGACACAAATTGTCTTCATCCCACACTCTTTTACCTTCTCTTGCTTCTCTTGTCCGACTAGCTAGTTCTAGCCTGAGCCCAAGTGCATTAGCATATGAGTGCCCAGATGCCTTGCTACCGTATACTTTTATGTTGTCAAGACCAAGTGCTTCAAGTCATCGTGTGATCTTAGTGCTCAAGGCACTTCTTCTTGATCTAGTTGCGGGTGTACAAATAGTGCACCCACACACTAGTTGTAGCCCTAGGTCTCTTCCTGATGGACTGAATAATGAGGAGGGTCTTGTGGTTCTTGTCATAATGTCTTCTACCATGCATGGGTACATGGATAGCTCGCCTAGTGGATGCAGTCCCCGAGTCTCCGCCCAATTTTTTGCAAAGTTAAATTGAATCATGATGTGACTTCCAAGTAACTTAGTGATCCTAGAGTGATTTAGAGGCAGTTAGTGATCCTCCTTCATGAGATGCACCGAGTGGTCTTCTAGTATCGAGTCGGTAGTTGCTCGGCCCTCATGGCCATACCGAGTGGTTCTGCATCTGTTGTCTAGTAAAAATTAGTCCTGAGGCGGCATGCTGAACAATCTTCTATCTAGCGTAGTGGTATGTTTGTATAATAGTTGTATTAGGTATGGACTCTTTGAATTAATCTAATAACACGTTAGATCATTATAAAATCTAATGTGTATGGGAGGATATTTTTTTTATCTTCCTGATTATTGTAGGAATATTTTTAGACCCTCTTGGCAAACATAGTAGCTCCTCACAAAGGTATATTTTTCTTACTCCCTCCGTCCCAGGATATAAGGCGTGATTTGACTCGGTGCGGTCTTCAAAATCATACTTTGACCGTTAATTTATATTATTATATATAATTTATGACAACAATAAAAGTATCATTAGAAAGTATGTTTTAAGATAAATCTAATGCTATTACTATTATACTATAAAAATTTATATTATTAGACTAATTATTAGGTCAAAGATAACAAAGTTTGAAGTGCGCCTTTATATTTTTGATATATATATATATATATATATATATATATATATATATATATATATATATATATATATATATATAGTAGGATCTATACTACAACAATATTGGCAATGCAGTGACTTTTGTTTACATATACATCCTCTATTCTAAATTGTTGTAACATTACGGTATTTCTAAACATAAAGCTTTTGCTACACATCTAGATATTTTACACATGATGTCTTAAAACCAACATATATATTATATCTCTAGATACATAAGTAAAAGATATTCAAAAGGACTTACAATTTGAAGTGGCGGGAGTAATAGATAGATGGAGACTATGCCCTTGTTTAGTTCCTTGCAACTTTCAATGAAAGTTGCAAGTTTTTCCTCTCTCTTCATCACATCAATTTCTACCCGTATATATGGAGCATTAAATGTTAGTAAAAAAATAACTAATTACACAGTTTTGTTGTAAATCACGAGACGAATTTTTTAAGCCTAGTTGGGCTACGATTGGACAATATTTGCTAAATACAAACGAAATGCTACAGTTGTAACTTTTTCTAACATTTACGAGCCTATACCATAATACTACGAGCAACTAATAATATATGACCACACAATTAATTAGTGATGGTAACGGATACCGAACATGGCTTCAATTGTAGCTAAAAATGGTGGAACAATCTTTATCATACCCCCGGTAATAAGTTGTCTCTACACACAAAAACTGAAATCTGTGGCCTCGGTTGTATTTTTTCCTCCTTGTTTGCTCTAGGAGGAGCGAGCAATGATAAAGTAAAAAGTTTTGCTGTCATAGTATCATGCCCCCGTCCCGGTCGGTAAATGTCTCCATACAGTACAGATCCGTCAAATCCACAGTGATTCCGATACTACAATACCTTAATAATAACTCCTCCTTCCAGAATATAATGTTTAAAGACTACAGTACAGTAGTAGTATTGAGACAGTTGGCCAATGAAACAACTCCCTCGGAAATATTCTACTGCATGATCGATCGACCTGTCCCAATTAAGCCCACGCGGACAACCAATGAGCGCTCTGAGCGACGGCGGCGGGTACCATGAACATGAACTCACCATGGCTTAACACCACCTTTATTATCAGTAGCAGGAGGAGGAGGAGGAGTGCGTAGTAATAAAAGAAGAGGCAATAATGCAATCATTCAGCAGGGATGAAACAGCGACAGGTTTCCCGGCCGGCCGGCCAGCCGGAACACCAGTTCTACTTGCCATCTTCTTCTTCTTCTTCTTCTTCCTCCTCGTCCCCCTCATCTCTTCATCAGTCATGACTCATCACGATTCGCAAGAGGACAGATCGAAGGGGAGACATGATCCATCCATCCATCTTACGTCCGTGTCCCGTGTGCAACACTGCCGGCCGGCTACTGTGCATGCCGTGTGCTCTGCTTCTGCACCTCGCATGATATCAAGCTACTCTCTCCGTACCTTTTATTTATTTAGCGTGGGATGCGTGCCACAAGTTTTACTTAATTTATAGAAAATACGTATAATATTTATATATTTAAATAATTTTGTTAAAAAAACTAGATCTAAAGATCTTTTTCGATGATATTAATTATGATACTAATCGATGATATTTATTATTTATTAAAATTACTGAAAACGAAGCGATAGATAAAAGGAACGGAGGGAGTAGAATGCTACTAGATGGCGAAAGTGCAGCATGTGGTGTGCAGTGCATGCATTCATGATGGATGTAGGAGTATGCTGCATCTCTGCATGTAGGCAAACGAATAACAAATGCAGGCAAACGAACAACGATGATTCTCTTCTTGTTCTTGTTGACCTCGTCATTCCGGTCTCCGGCCGGACCTCTGGCCTACTACAGATCGTAGTACGTTTCCGTGTGTACGTGGCGTGCGTGCTCTTCAAGGTGCGAATGAAAAGACCTTACTACCATGACTGACTGACTGACTGACTGACAGAACAGACAGACAGACAGACAGACTATGTTTGTGGCTAGTTCTGGTTGGAAACGTCGTACAGGCACCTCTTCATGTAGCTGGTACTATGATGCATATATGCTTGATGTACTATGTAGGTATGGCTGGCAGATGGAGGTTAGGCAGGCATGCACTACGACATACTCCCTCCGTCCATTGAGAACGTCTTCTAGAAAACGTGTTTGTGAGAGGGGCACGGTTTTCCAACGATAAACTCTATGGGACGGAGGAAGTAGGAGTGATCGATCACTCCTATGTGCATGCATGCGTTAGTATAATTGTGCTACTGTAACTACTACTGTAACCTACCACTACATTCAGCTACAAGTTCACTAGCAAGTTTGTGTGCTGCAGCACAGATGTGTGTGTGACTGCATGCATGTACAGACGTCGATCTCGCTCGTCGTACAGGACTTCAGGTGGTGCTGCTGCCACACTGCTGTCTGCTGAGCCTGAGCTAGTCGATCCTAGTGCTACTATTATACTTATCCCTGTGTCTAGGTCGAATAATCGTCGTCGATGCAGCAGCTACTCAGTAGTCAGTACTACTCACGATCGATGATGGATGGAATCAAGCATAATAATGGTCGTCATCAGCAGCGAATTCATTCATTCATTCGTTCGTTTAATTTCCTCGTGTTGTTAATTGCTTTGCTGCGCTGTTAACATCTCCGTCTCCCATCACTCTCATCTCCTGTATGTATGTGTGTGCATGTGTGTGTGTGGTTGAGATGCAATGGATGGCGCAACACAACACGGCGAATTACTATTTTATTATTATTATTGTTATATAATACGGCGGTCAAGGTCAATGACTACCTCCCCGGCCGGTCGCCGGTCCAATTTGTTGACCAGCTAGGTTCATTTCTTGAAATAAAGGAATCAGAACCAGATTGAGATCGATCCGATCCGATCCGATCCACACGAAATAAAAGGACCAGCTAGCAGGGAACTAATTAACTATAATTTGTTTAAAACTATATATATTCAGTGAGAGGAAGAAAGCGATGTTTCGTGGCGTGGCGTGGATTCTGCAGGCATATTCTTCCATTCTTGTAGCTGTACTGCAAGGTGGCGTGCCATGGATGCTAGCTACTCGCATGGCAATGTATAGCCCATATTTTGCATGTGTAGCTCGTCAGCTTCGTCACGATCCAGGTGCGTGGCGCACTGGCCTGGCCGGCCTACCGCGCGCCTACCTCGGCTAGCTGGACCACCAGTCGCGCGCTGTGGTACGCCGGACTTTGGCATCGCTGGCGCGAATGGCGGTGGTCCGCTAGCGGTGGCGTGCTAGCTGCGTCCTGGCGCGCCGCAATGGTTATCCAGATTCCAGATGCATGATGAATGCCGGACGACCGATGGTGCATTGCTGCTGCTTGCCTTATTTGCCTTGTCTACAAGTACTACGCCTGCACGCCACGGGAGACATGCATGCGCGCGCGGCCTAGAGCTAATGAACATCAGTATGTCTGTTTCTGTGTGACTGTGTCTGGTAACAAACATTTCTATACAAATATATATTACCTGTTTTTTTTTTAACTTATTTAGCTATCAACATCCATGCATGATGCATGGTGCCGATCGATCGAGCTAGCTGTAGTACTTGTTGTATTCCCAGTTTTCATTGCGTGCATGCTCGTCAGTCGTTTTAACGAATTCATTCGCTTACGATATACACCTTTTGTTCTCTCCGAAAGAAACTGTGAATCATGATGTGTAACGCTCGTACGTGTTCACATGGCCATCCATACGAATGTCTTGGAAAGACCGGACACGCGCCAAATCGATAGTGTCGAATGAATGTGACACCGGCACGGTACCAAAAGGCAGTTTTAAGTAAATAATTAAGATTGACAAAAAGGCATTTGTACAAATAATCATTATATTTAAAGCATGCAACAAGTCACTTAAGATCAATTGTTGTAGA
Organism: Chrysopogon serrulatus; assembly: GCA_015844335.1. Lineage (NCBI taxonomy): Eukaryota > Viridiplantae > Streptophyta > Magnoliopsida > Poales > Poaceae > Chrysopogon > Chrysopogon serrulatus. The sequence continues at coordinate 202,727 of JADLZL010002246.1, forward strand.
GCCTGACCTGAGATCCAGGATGGAGTAGCAGTGTTAATCAAACATAGCATATATATTTATTGCTCAAACATGCGTGTATTTATGTTTGCTTTAAACGATGCTGATAAAATAGATGTAGATTTGAGAGGATTTTTAGTTTGTTAATAAAGACAAAAACCATAATTTATGTAAGGGTTTATACATATACATTTAAGGGGTTACGTATATTTAACAAGCAATAAACTAACTAGTTGGCGAGGGACAGATTTGTTTTAACCATTCTTTTTTGTCCAAAATTACTTGGACACCTTATGTTTAAGGATGGAGAGACTAATTAACTAACTGTAGTGTATAGATGTTATTAGTATAGGCATGGTTGTTAAATTTGGTAAAAACAATTTGACAAAACATATGACTACGCCCCATCCGTATGTTTTTATATTATTTATAGGGAGAAAAAAAATTATAGGCATAGTTGCTTAGCACTTATTTCATTTCTGCCCATAGAGAAATATGTCTTTTTTTGGTTGATAAGCTGGTTTGTTTGGATCCACCAGCTAAACTTGACTAAAATTTAGCTGCTAAGAATCCAAACAACCCAACTAAAACATGAGTTTAGATGTTTTAGCCTGGCTAAAACATGAGTTTGATGATTCTATTAGTTGGAGGACCTAAACACCCTTGCTTTACTTGGAGAAAGTTTAGCTTCAAATTTAGCTAGCTAACTTTATTCCCTCCGTTCCTAAAAAAATGGTCATTCTTGCTTTTTCTCAAAAAGTCAACAATTTTTAACTTTTGACTAAATATATTTTAACAAAATATATTGATATTTATGGTACTTAATTAGTATCATTAGATAGATTATTGAATATATAATAAATTTATCTAAAAATATAAATATTGTAAATATTTTCTATAAATTTAGTTAAAGTCAAAAAATGAGTAGCTGTATGATAAACTTTTTTTTAAGATCGAGGGTGTAGTTGGATGAATCCAAATAAATATGGCCTAGTAGTATGAGTAGCTGTATATGTGCGCCTGCGTTATAAGCAGGGATCAAAGCCACATATGCACAGAAGGTTAGCCGACAACTTTTCTGTGGTAGCACACACACACTCGCGTACGTGGACAGCATTCTTCATCTTTTGTCATCGCCTGGGAAATGTGGATTGACAACGATGGAAATCAATTAATTTGCATAGTTTTGTATAATTTCATATCTTAAGCTAATATAAACACAAGAACACCGTACATAAAAAAAATTAGAGCCTACATATATGACTTCCAGAAACGCTGCAGGCCAATATATATAAATCCTTGAACCAAATTAAAACGTCTCCCAGATGCTGCGTATAAACGCTTACGAATTTCAACACTTTCCGTAGCTTGTACCACCATACCGGTCTTCTTCAAAGAAAATGAGACGTTATTTAATTAGAACACAAAAGGACGGAAAAATAATGGGGAAAAAGAAGAAAAAGAAAGAAGGGGGCCGTTCTTGGACGTCTGACATCTCATGAAATGATGCAGCCCCCACATGCCGGTGGGGCCAGCACAAATTAAAGCGACTTCTCACTGCAGAAGTGGCTGTGGTCAAAGCTCATGCACAACGTGTTTGTTGATGCGTGCTCTGCTAGGTTTCGCATACAGCATACAAGTGAGTGTCAGGCCTTGTTTAGATTGGGGGAAGAGAGAGATTGAAAAGTCCTGTAGCACTTCGTTTGTATTTGGTAAATATTGTCTAATCGTGACCCAACTAGGCTCAAAAGATTCGTCTCGTGATTTACAACCAAACCATGTAATTAGTTATTTTTTTTACTTTTATTTAATGCTCCATATATAGGGTAGAAATTGAGGTGATGGAGAGAGATTGAAAAGTCCTGTAGCATTTCGTTTGTATGTGGTAAATATTGTCCAATCGTGGCCCAACTAGGCTCAAAAGATTCATCTCGTGATGTACAACTAAACTGTGCAATTAGTTATTTTTTATTTATATTTAATGCTCCATATATGCGGGTACAAATTGATGTGATGGAGAGAGGGTGACAAAACTTAGAAGTTGGGGGGTAAAGTGAACAAGGCCTCATACTAAATAATTATGTAATATCATTGTTTTATATTTTTTTTAAAAAATTGTCCCAAAAACATTATTAGCTCTTGAAAATTAGTAGGTTAAGGAAGGAAGTAGATGGTGTGCACTCACATTATGGGTGCATTAACTTGTCTTATAGGTAGTAGTACTTATATGGTGAAATTATAATCAGACTTACTATAATTTGTATTTTTTGGATGCATGTACATACTTCTATGCACAAGGCGTCCCTGGGCTGAGCCCAGCCCCGTAAGTGGCGCTTGTGGACAGCATGGGGCGGCCTCAATAGTGTTGTAGGCGGCCCTAAGACAGCACGGCCTAGGGAAGCCACCGTGGTGCATATGGAAAGGAAGAAGAAGAAAGGTGCTTAAGAACATAACTTTGTTGAGAACTTAATAAATAATATCCCTTCAGGGAGAGGCACATATTAGTTTAAGAATTTTCTAAGTAGCTTGCTGCATGCCACATGTGGAATCCTATACTCCTATAATGCAAAGACTCACTAAGAGGTCCCATCCAATCAAAAATTAGGATTTTTGAAAAATAATGTATGATGATGTCATCAAGGGAGTTACATCTACTTTAGTCTCATTTATCTCCCACTAGCTATTTTTTTGAAATAGAAACAAAATCATAGCACCTAAACCAAGTATCATAATTAAAATCCAATTGCACCATGGTGTTCCTCACAATAAACTCTTTAAAACAAGACCCCACATGGATATATTTTCATAACTTTTATGTAAAAAATTTAAACCGTTTCTAAGGAAAAACTCATTTGTAAGCAAAACCTAGCAAAACTGCGTATCACATAGATACAAAACTGTGTATCACATAGATTACATGTGATCTTCTGAAACATGCATAATTTTATGAAGAAAAACTCTTAGAATTTTGGGAGGGAGATGACCCTCAGATATAGTAGGGGTGGGGGTTCGAGTAAATGAGATTTGGGTGATGCCCAGTTCAAATAATGTATACCATGTATGTCAATGGATACAACCTCCACAATTGACCTACTATATCTATATATATGTATCTATTAATTCATAGTTTCGACCATTATAAACTTCTTATATTTCTACTCTATACCCGCAGCAACGCACGGGACATCCTACTAGTCTACTACTACATGTATTGCCTCAGATTGGGATATACAATATGTCATATATATAGTATGGCCAGGTTACATATTTTTAATTATGCTTTAGTTTTTTTTATTACTCGACATGCATGCATCTAGTGTCAAACCATTGCGAAGTTCAACTATTGTCACTGTTTTGTACTGCTTTATATACGCAAAGAAGAAGAACAGCATGTTGAATTTGAACTGAAAGAGAAATGCGTGAATAATTGGAGCGGAAAGAAAGGGATCTGGTTGACGTACATCCCGCAAAATATGATAATAATTGGGGAATTAATATAATGGTGGTGTTATTGGTCGGTAGTAATAAGTGGTTGTGCAATGGTGTTACTACGGCAGCCATGGCCCATGGTTATCCGGATGCATGTATATGGATGGCCTGGATGGAAGGCTAGATGGTTACGACTGCTCTCGCCACTTGTGATATATAAATTCATGATGATGACACTTAGTCCAGCTGCAAAATGTATAAGGCGTTCTTTGAATCCCCTTATCTAAAGTGCTTTAGACACTAAAAACTTTAGCTCTTGTGGCTATAACAGATGGTCTAAATATGCATAAACTTCAGCTAATCCTCTCACATTAGTTCATTAATCATATAAGTGAGCTAAAGTGGTCTAAAATTTGTTTTTTTATCTCGTTCCATAGGTCACAGCTCATAGATAGAAAGAGAAATTTTATAATGGTTGGAAAAAACATGAGCCGTCCATTCAGCGAGATCGGACGGTGAAAAAATAGGAGGTACTCAACTAAAAGTACCTAGAGGTACCAAATAGATGGGGATAGTACCAAATTAGGTGGGACCAGTACCAAATAAGTGGAGCAAGATCTATGTTTTATTTTTGTATTTTGTTTTTAAATAAGGGTAAATCAGTCATTTATTACTGTCATTGTACGCTAAAACTAGAATTTCACATGACATCTGTTTGATTCCAAAACAATGTCATGGCTAGTAGCTCCCACCCTACTTTCTTCTCCCCGTTGCTGGAAGGTCTTGGACGCCGGCGCAGCCTTGCCGCCGGCCACCAATTGCGCCACCATCGTCGCGCGGCTGTCCTTGAACTATCATGCCTTGCACGGCCGTCCTCGAACTATCCTGCCTTGCACGGCCGTCCTCGAACTATCCTGCCTTGCGCGGCTGCTAGCGGAGCAGTCGTTCTCCTCCGTCGTGGTCGCTCGTTTCCTGTCCACACTCGCAACTGGCTTCAATCCATTGCTTGCAACGGGCAGCTCCGGTTGCTTGATTTCGTCATGGACAGAGTATAGAGATGCATGCGCATGCACCGCATCGAACATAGCTCGAGTAGCGTCCGACAACACGGATGTAGGCGGTGGCAGCCACGCTATATAGGCAATTCAAAGCAGGCAGAGCTGCGGAGGGACAAGCGCCTAATAGCGGCGCCAGTTGGCGGCGGTGGCAAAAAGAACAGATGAGATGAGAGGCTTCAGGCACAACGTTAATTACCAAAATATCCTCCACAATATAAATTTACCTTTTATAAAAACCTTCCTTATTTAATTAGTTAGAAAATAGAAATTTAAAAGTACCTAGAGGTACCACGGTACTTTTTCAACCATTGTAAAAGAGCTCAGAAAGAAATGCATAGTTCTTCCACGGCACCCAATCCCCTGCCGCCCTTAGCTCCCTCCTGATCCTCACCTCCGGCAGCGCCATGTGCCGCGGGCAGCTTGGCCTCGTCCATGCAGATATACAGACCCCAAGTCATGTATAACGGCGTGGCACCCGGCAAAGGCTAACGGCGTGGCACCGGCAAAGGGCGGCGGCAGGTAATCGCCGTCACGCTGGCCGACTTTACCGACGGCCGTGTTTTGCCGGGTGTCGACACCCGGCAAAGAAAATTTTTTGCCGACGGCCGGAATTTGCCGGGTGCCTTGCTCCGGCAAAGGCTGATTTGCGGAGGCCTTTCTTTACCGGGAGCCTCCTTGTCAGGCACCCAAAAGATTGTCTTTGCGGGTGCCCGATAAAAAGCGCCCGGCAAAGCATTTTACTCCCGGCAAATCAACAGTTTCCCGTAGTGTAAGGAGGAGTTTGTTTAATAAAATCCCACATGATTATGAATTATAAACTTGCCTATGTGTATATGGAATTCGATAATGACGTGTGATACAAGAGACCTTATCTAATAAAAATAATCGCAAAGTCACAAGCGATATGACTTGAGCGAGTTGGATAATGGTTATGTCACTGTCCAAATGAAGCATACCTTTTTTATAAGAATCAGAATATATGTTATTCTTAAGGAAGTGCACAATTCTAGAATAATATTTCTTTTTCAGACAACAAGTAGCAATAGCTGTATGCCCTTTTGTATTGGGGAGAGTCCAAGACGTAGAAAACTTTATCAGTGCATATATTATTGTGGGATTAGCTATATATATATACACACACACACACACACGATGTGTGCGTGCTCTAGTTATGATGCCCCTGATGGCCTCTATCTTTGAGAATCACACTCGACATAAAACCAGCAACTTTTACTCTTTTTTAGGGAATGAGTCAGGCTTGAGCTCCTATAATCCTACAGAACCGGCATAGAATTTGAGTTTAAATCTTATAAGGTAGTAATGCTCGACAGGGACCAGCATCCGCTTTAAATCCACTTGTAAGCCACAGAGAATAATTGTGTTTCTTAATTTCCTCGCTCCCTTAGTTCTAAATTATTGATCATGCATTTTGGCTTCTTTCTAATTCAAGCTTCTCTAATTAATTCTGCCTAAGTTTATAGAGAAATATATTAACATCAACAATATAAAACTGGTTTCATTAAATTCTCCATGAAACATGTTTTGACGGTGCATTTATTTGAAATTGTAGATGCTAATACATTTTTCTATAAATTTAATCAAAATTAGACAATGCTAATGTGAGACGGATGACTATCTATTAAATAGCACATTAAAACAGGTAGCATTTTATAATTAGTAATTGATTGAGAAAATGGAGTGGCAGCACTGTCATAGCTAGCATAGAGCAACTTGTTTAATTTATAAGACTAACTTGCTCATTGCTTCTAAATAAACACTAGACACATACATATGCTCACATAGATATGCATGTACACTAGGGATCAAATCCTGGTGCTCGTATCTTTTTGGGATTTTTCAAGATTTATCGGCGTTATGCTTTAAGTGG